>JAVYIG010001944.1:0-285368 GCA_035222895.1 Strongylocentrotus droebachiensis | reverse complement strand
GAAGCGCTCTCACTGGGAGGGGGGGGGGGGGGTGCAGGAAGGGAAGCTTTGACGTTGTTTCATTGAATTATTAGAGAAAGAAGACTATTCGTTGGACCGTTCTCGACTCTTAATCCTTGTCTAAATTCAGTTTCTTTTGAAGTTTCATTAAATTATTAGAGAAAGAAGACGATTCGTTGTACCGTCCACGACTCTTAACCCTTGTTTGAATCAAGTTACCCTTCCTCCGCGCATAGCACTGGAGCTCTGACGTTTCATTAGATTATTAAAGAAAGAAGACGATTCGTTGTACCATTCTCGCCTCTTAATCATTGTCTGAATTCAGTTCCCGCCCCCCCCCCTCCCGCGCGAAGAGCGGAAGCTTTTACATTTCATAAATGATTAGAGAAAGAAGACGATTCTTTGTTCCGTCCTCGACTCTTAATCCTTTTTCTTCCTATACGTCTTCTTCCTTTCTTCTTTCTCTTTTTGTTTGGGGGGGGGGGGGCGACCGCCCCCACCGCCCCCCGGCTACGCGCCTGATTCTGTTGAGTAGAGAGTTCTATAAGAATAAAGTTTGCTTCTGAAGGACGTACATCTTGGGTTAAGAACAAGACACTCACCCACAATAAATTTAGCCTTTTAAAGAAATATTAGGGATCGAAACCAATTGCTATTGGAACCTACAAAAAGTCAAGGATGGCCAATTAGTTATTTAAGCATTATGAGCCACTTACACAATAGAGAACAAAATCTTAATAAACTACAACTAGAATTATTAGTATAATTATAGTTGTAGTATATATATTTTAAGTTTTGTATAAAGCGTTTAATACCATGTTACTAATTAACCGCTATACATTTTAATTAGGCCGGTCATTGGATTCAACTGCTCATCCGCAGAGGGTAGTGCAACCAGGGATAAACTCACATATCCCTGGTGCAACGCTCCGCTCTCTATATTCCGGCAAGGAAAAGTTTGTATTTGGGTGGAGATCGATCGAGTGGAAAAAATGTATCTAGACTGTACTAACTGTAGCCTACAGTATATACAATTTATTTTTTGGTGCATGGTGATCATTCGGGGAGACCCCTAATAGTGATGCGCACGAGCTACATGCATAGCAATGGGGCCTATTGAATTATGACCCATATACGTCGACGGAGAACTGCGTCAAAGCTCCAATGAAAACTTTAAAGATCATTATCGGGAACATTATGTAAGACAATTAAGGGTGCCCCTATGTGTATGACCTATATATATAAATATTTTATATAAATAAATATCCTGTCACGTACAGGCTCCAAATGGTAGCTGGGCTCCATGAGTAGGCCTATATCGCGCGCCAAAATAGATAGCTGGGTTTCAATTCAATGTATGTATGTATGCATGTATAATTGTTTGTAGACATATATATCTGCAAATACCAAAATAGTTTTTTGGGGAAATTTCCTTTCCGTATAGCCTGGCTCATATAATCGGAGTCTCTGATACTGAGATGACACAATGACCACCCCACCCAATGGATGGATGCAATAAGGGTGGATGAACTCTTCGCGGTTATCATGAAGACCTAGCTTCCTCTTTGCTGTGCACAGACTGTATATTTTCCGCGCGAAAACATGTGTGCGGTTGTGTGTGTGTGGTATCTGCTTGTTCATGCACCATCTATTAGGGTGCTAGCCATGCACGCATCAGACGGAAAACACTAGAAAGGGACAAAGAGACATCGACATAGCCACAGCTCAAGGCGAGCCCAAGAACGATAAAAGCGCATGCGCATGTCATTCAAGACTCGATGATTGGCTTGCTTTTTCTTCCGCAGCGCAGCATCAGTGCTATATTTATACGTACCACCTCAGCTGTCGTACGTATCGAGAGAACGGGAGTGAATGCGTGCAATCCGAAATGGACATCTCATTTTTGTACTGAAAATTTCGGATTTTACAATTGTCAAAATCTTCCCGGAATTGTATCGTTGGCATGTACATTTTCTTTCCCCGATGTCGTGATACAAAATAATTTTTCGTATAGCCGGTAAGTATTAGAAATTAAATGGACATTTTTGGGTGTTGGCCATGTGAGAATCAATTTGTCGTCTATTTCTGTGTATGGTATGCGATCGACATTGTAACCCGTGTACAGACAGCGTGTGTGAAGTCCGGTGATAAAGCTTTCGTGTATGGCACAATATGTGTGTGTGTGCTATAGAGGCTTCGTTTAGTTCGTGTGGAGAGCTAATTTGGCATGCATGCATTCTCGCACCAGCTTGCTTGCTCGCTGTAGCTGCATGTGCATGGTGCGGTGTAGATCAATTCATGTACTGACTGCACTGTGTATTGTGAGTTTGTGTGAAGTGCATGCAAGCTTGGCGGCCTAGCCGATGGCCTGCCCTTCATTGTCCTTGACTAATTGTTCATGACTTGTGTTGTTTTAGAAATGTGGGCTGATCCGAGCGTCTGGAATTTGAATGGACGATGGACAGGGGACGGGTTTAAACTTAAAGTGGCTTGGCATGAGTCAACTTGTCAATGTCTGGGTCTGAGAAAAATACTGAGAAAAGTCAAAAGTGATAATGATGGCCATGCAATGACATGCAATGACATGCAATAGTACGTAAAGTTGAACATTACCAACACCATAAAACAGGATCTAGCCATCTAGGTCAACCTGCTTGCCTAATGGCAAGGCCATGAGGAAAGTTTGGGCCGGGGGGGGGGGGGGGGGGGGGGGGGGGTGGGGGTTATACTCCTTTCACGATCAGTTCGGTCTCGTGGGCTGCCGGTCTTATTCGCTGTTGGTCTCGTGGGCCTTCGATCTCATGGGTATCGGTTAAGTTGGCTATTGGTCTCATGTGTTGCGGTCTCGTTGGCTGTCGGTCTCATAGGCTGTCGGTCTCAAAGGCTGTTGAACTCATGGGTATTCATTGGTCTAGTGGGCTGCCGATCTCGTTGGCTATTGGTCTCATAGGCTGTCGGTCCCATAGGCTGTTGATCTTATGGGTATCGGTCTCCTAGGCTGTCGGTCTCATAGGCTGTAAATCTCATAGGCTGTCGGTCTGATAGGATGTTACTTGTAGAGATAATCCCGATGGCAGCTATCATACAGCTAAACTGGGATGTCCGTGAAACGTGCTGGCATAGTGACAGTGCATGAAGTAATTAAAAACAGTGAATGATGTCTATTATTTACAATAAAACGGTGGACGTGCAAATGTTGATCTCATAGGTATGGGTCTCATAGGCTGTCGGTCTCATGGGTATCAGTCTTGGAAGCTGTTGGTCTCTTGTGCTGTCGGTCTGGTATACTGTTAATCTCATGGGCTGCTAGATTCGTGGACTGTAGCCTCTGCAATTACCTAGGTGACCTCTGCAATTCTCACAAGAATATGCTAGCTGCTTGCGAAATCATCAATCATTATGAGATTGAGGAAAACTGCCGATCTGCATGCAGCTGCTACAGTGGGCTACAGTGGCTATGCAAAGGAAATTAGGAATTCTATATAAATTGCTACGTTGGCTTCAGAACTATTAATTTTTTGTCCGAGTCTAATTGATTTTTCTTCAATTTTAAGATCTTACAATCTTAGAGGTAATACAAAGTTTTGGGAAATTTTGAAAATTTTGTGGATAGTGATTCTTTACAATTTTGATATATTTGGATGCCCCTGTGGATATATTATAAACACTCCAAATTTAGCCCCTAAATTTAGATAAATTGCAAATAGCGACTATGGCCATACAATGGTAGCTGCGACCCTGAAAATGTCAGAAATTGTAGTTGTGATATAATTACCAAACGGGAATAGCTAATTGGTCGATTTTAGTCAAGAAACATTGTTTCATAGTTTAATTTACATTTTGACCTTGAGAGGGAGCTGTACAACATTAAGAGAGTTTATTATTTATAATTTCATAACTTTAGACTCGATTTCAACCGTGACAACGTTCACTGAATATTGTAGGATCGCTACGGTATGCTTCCAATATGTTCATTTGAACCAAATTCATGACCCCATACCAAAATGTTGTATTACGGTACCTTTTAAGGGAATGGGTCTTCGATTTTTGTGTGCACAAGGCCATATTTCGCTGACACCAGACTTGGTGGAAACACCATTATTGTGTGTACAAATCTGCTTACAGCAAACCAGTCGGCCCATCAGGAAATATCGCCTAGTCTTCGGGTGAGGGACAATGCAAAGCATTACATACGGCCAGTTGGTTATAAAACTGAAGGCATAACCTGGTGATTGACAACATCTGTTTAATTGGGTACGGTAAACACCTGAACAGTGTCGAATTCCCCATGAGAGCCTACTCCTACATGTGTCTTTACTCTTTAATGCATGAAAGTGGATTGTGGGGGGGGGGGGGGAGGGGAGAGGTACATACATTGTTTTGGAACAGACTAAGGATGCGTTCAAGCGAAAAATTGAACGTGAACTTAATCAGGAGGCACCCGGTAACGTTGACCTATACTTCCTGGGTCAAACTTCGCAGTGTGATGAGCAGTGGCAGGGCTTGAAATGAGCAAGAATCAGAGTTGATGAAAAATCGCTTGAAGTTGAACGCTCCTCCGCGGTAAAAGCGTTTTGATTTGTGCTACTAGCTTTTAAAAATCGCTTTGAGGGATATTCCTCCTATAAGTTCAGCAACCTCCCGCAAGAACACTGCAAGAGCTACATGTACATGTACATGTTCGTACAACTGTATCTGTCCATGGCAGTAACAGCCTTTCGTGCAGGCAGCCAAAAATCTACAATACTGTATTACTGTTCCATGTATGGTGCTGTGATGTGTACAGCGTCAAAATTGACAGTATGATACACTATGAATATGACGAACAAAGAAAGCGGACAAAATATACAGTTCCTCATTCTACCCTCAACAATTGCTATGGTAGACAAAGGAACATCCCTTCACTGCTATTATGTTCAAATGTGTAAAACAGGTGTCACATGCATATTCACCTGTTCTACACATTTTTTACATACCGTAATAGCAGTGAAGGGATGTTCCTTTGTCTACCATAGCAATTGTTGAGGGAAGAATGAGGAATTGTATATTTTGTCCGCTTTCTTTGTCCGTCATGTTCATAGTGATAGTAGTTCAAACCCTGATTGATTAGTGGTTACGACTACCTAGTTAAAACTGACGAGGGGATTTCTAGTTTTCCACGCACAGAATATACATGTACCATTGTACACCTTGAAAGTTTGAACGTTTCTCATCAGGGAAATATTGTTGAACAGAAATACATGTAAACCTTGTACCAAACTAGGAAATGTTTTTGAATGAGATAAATATAAAAGACATGTGATTTTATGATATATGTCAAGCTATTAAAATTGTCTAATACACCCTATGTTCTATTCTCTGTTGTAGATCTATGCGGACTTACAACTCTTGAGAAATCAGTTTGAATTTGTGCAAGTCAACATGGACAAGGACAAACAGAAACAAGGTAAAATTAATTGTCTGTCAGCAAATTCTTACTCTTGTGTTCCATTTACTTTTCTGCTTCTGTGTCTTAGAAGAGGGACTTTTAGATTTGCAGTTTTGCACGACGGAGAACGTGGACTGCCCTTTTAAGGCAATGTGAAGTCTTTTTAAGGCACTGGCAGTGATGTCACATTGCCTTAAAAGGGCAGTCCACGTTCTCCGTCGTGCAAATCTAAAAGTCCCTATTTGTACGTGAAGTGAGCTGTTGTGATTGATAAAAGTTCTTAGATTGTAGTATGATGGTCTGTCTGATCATTTAAGTAGTTTGCTGCAAACTGAAAAGTTTGTTACTTAGTGGTCGTCATAAAATGCAACACAGATTCAGCTTGGTATGGTAGATAATAGATATTGAATGACCGACAGAACCAAAAGAATCTGTTCTAATTAATCCAGGATTTGTTTGATACAGACTGTTAAACACATCTAGAGCATTAGATACTCTGAAGACCAAGAGGCATATGGTCCTTGAGTTGGAAAGGAAAGAAGATCAGTGTCAACCATATTATATTTGTGGGAATAACGGAATACCAATAGTTGTCGGGTGTAGAAACACATGTACTGATGTTAAATTCAAATCAAGTCCGGGAGCTTCATTTGAGTACAAAAATATTTTGGCAATAATAATAATAATAGGCATTTCTATAGCGCCGTCTATTTAGAAATTCTGTTCCGAGGCGCACTAATTATTACCTCCGCTTTAGCCTAGCTGCCATTACAGACTTCAGCAATTCAAGGAATTTATTCCTGCCAGGTACCCATTTACCTCACCTCACCTGGATACTGGCAAGGTATATGACTGGTACATGTTCACCATTTTCTTTTTAGGCGTTTCGATCAGTGCCTACCTTATCCCGGAGGTTGTGAAGACCAAGCCAAAGGTCACATGCAATGTTGAGGATACCCCTGCACCTGATGGTACTCCTGACCGAGCCACCAAGACGCTGCCTGAAGGTCTGGGGATTCGTGCCTCCGGCATCCCTGCCGCGGGCCTAGGGGTCTGGGCAGAGAGAGACCTTGAAGAAGGGACACGCTTTGGGCCGTACGAAGGAGTCGAGGTGGACAAGATAGTAGGCTACAAAAGTGGATATGCATGGGAGGTAAGTCTATTGATTGATCCACATTCATTACTTACCCTCGCATGAAATATTTGCAAATGTCGTTTAGTGGTTCAGGGGGGCGTTTCACAAAACTTGTCATCAGTGACAAATGACATTTTTTGTTATAGAACCTACTGAAATCCTTGCTTCTGATTGGTTATCAACAGATTTTTCACTGATTTTTTGTCATTTGTCATTGAAAAAAGGCTTTGTGAAACAGGTCCCAGATGTATGACATTTTCATGCTGCAAAATAATTGAATCAGAATTCAGAATGGAAAATAATTTACAAAAGTTGCTTGCCCCGAAACATTTAATATTTTTGCAGACATTGTTTTGTTCACTTGAGTATGTGAGTGGTGTAAGGTTTTGCAGAGTGACGAAGGTCTAGACCATGTGGACAAGTCAAGGTGGCACAAGACTAACGACTCCTTTGTTGCCCTTGTTGCCCTTGTGCATTTTTGTTTTCTACGAAGACACCTGTTTACGGTTACAAGAGTGCACATGCGCAGACATGGGCGCCGTTGTTTACTCAAAAATTAAGATGGCGCCCATGTTAATACGATGTGAGTGCACAGCAGTGACGCAACAATACAATGCGCATCTGTAAACGTTTAGGACGCAATGTTTATGCGCATATTAAAATGGCAGCCTTAACCGTGAAAGGGTGTATTCTGTTTCTTGTCTTCCATTTTGTAGCCACTCTCTCCGATGATTTCTTGAACATCTTTGCTATTCTTATCCCAGATTCGTAGCGATGGAGGCCAAGGAGAGCTCATCCATTGTGTGGATGCTGAGGATGAGCAAAGAGCAACTTTTTGTGTTCTATGAATTCCATTTCTTGTCGTCCATTTTGTAGCCACTCTCCAATGATTTCTTGAACCTATTCTTATCCCAGATTCGTAGTGATGGAGGCCAAGGAGAGCTCATCCATTGTGTCGATGCTGAGGATGAGACTAAGAGCAACTGGATGCGCTACGTCAACTGTGCCTGCAAGGAGTCGGAACAGAACTTGAGGTCGTACCAGGATGGTGAAGATATCTTCTACATAGCTTACAAACCTATCAAGGCTGGCACTGAACTCTTGACCTTCTACGGAGAGGAGTACGGCAGAAAGCTGGGCGTTGAGACGGAACCTTCGACAGGTAAACAAACGCATCAATTCAAATATTGTTTAATTTTTGTACAAATACAGTCAAACCTGCTTTAGTGACCACCTGTCTAGAAAGACCACCTGTTTACAAAGGCCACATTTGTTGTTTCCCTTGAAAATGGTTTCTCATTGAATCATGTACTAAAGGAACCTGTCTACAAAGACCACCTGTCTTCAAAGGCCACTTTTTGTATTTCCCTTTGGTAGTCCCTATAGACAGGTTTGACTGTACATTATTACCACTTTCTACAAAACCCATTTTGGTGATGTATGAAACACAGACTGATATATCACACTTTGTTTACGGGATACAGCCACCACAGTTAGTGATGTGCCCTGAGAATAACTTTCCAGATTGTTATTCTTTTCCTCCTTTTCTCTGTATAGTAGTTTAATGTTGCGTTGTGGTACTAAGCAATATAAGTTTTCTAATGATTCATATCATGAGGTGGCATTTCAGGGGGCTGTTTCACAAAGATCCTAAGTGGAACTTAATTCCAAGTTGGACTTAAAAATTATGGAGAGCCATTTGTAGCCTTAAAATAAAACATATTCATAAGCAGAAATTCAAGTATTTTAGACTTTTCATAAATTCCACATCAAGAAAATCTAATCTCCTTGATAATAGAAAATATGAATGATTTGAATTAACATCTAATGCTTTTTTAAATAACTTTTACAAAATACTTTCACATACCCTGTATGCTAACGGCTTTCCATAAGTTTTAAGTCCTAACTTAGAGA
Organism: Strongylocentrotus droebachiensis; assembly: GCA_035222895.1. Lineage (NCBI taxonomy): Eukaryota > Metazoa > Echinodermata > Echinoidea > Camarodonta > Strongylocentrotidae > Strongylocentrotus > Strongylocentrotus droebachiensis. Next base: position 276,891 of record JAVYIG010001944.1, on the reverse strand, counting down.
TAACTTCAACTTAGGATCTTTGTGAAACACCCCCCTGGTTTGTATTTTCCTCTGCAGTTGCCACAGGAGACACTCACCTTTGTAACATCTGTGGCCAACTTCTTACATCAGTTGAGTTCTTGACTCGTCATCTGAAGTATGTTCACCAGAGTCGTTACGGCATCCCCTCGACATACAACATGAATGCTGATGTTTCTGATTGTAAGTACAGTCAAACCTGTCTATTAAAGACACTCAGTAGTCAGCTCTCATGGGGAATTCGACACCGTTCGGGTGTTTACCCAATAACAGGTGTTGTCAATCACCAGGGTTAGCCTTCAGTTTTATGACCATTAGACCTTATGTAATGCTTTGCTTTTCTGTCACCCGAAGACTCTTGAGTATTCTCCGAGAGATTAGGGGGGAATTCTTGACTGGCCAACGGGTTTGCTGTGTGCAGATTTGTACTCCCATTAATGGTATTTCCACCAAGTCTGGTGTCAGCGAATTATGGCCTTCTGCACATGGAAACTGACGACTGACTCCCTTTAAGGCCACCCAAGGGAAACAGAAAAAAGTGGCAACTGAAGACAAGTGGCCCTTTTAGACTGGTTCTACAACACACATTTCTTTCTTGAGGGAAGCAATAAACCTGGTCACTATATACAGGTGATCTTTATAGAGAGGTTGCCACTAAGGCTCTGACCTACACTGTTGGCCCACTCTATGTACCGCTCTAATGCCTCAGTCACACCTGTGCGTATTTGGCTTGTGTATTGCTGCGTATTTATGGCAAGCCGTTTCAACATTTATTCCTATTTCTCGATATCAAGAAATGATTTTCTTTTGTAAAGCAATGGTAATTCTTGATATCAAGAATTTGATATCTCGATATCAAAAATTCCTTTCTTGATATCAAGAATTGGGTTAATTTCTTACATGTGCTAAAATGAAAGTTGCTTGTACTTAGCTCAGTTTCCGTGCTTCTTTGCTCAATACTCTGCAGTGAGTAATTTATATTGAAATATGTAACAGATATCATTTATTTGTTGTCCGGTACATTGTTGTTCCTTCTCTCCACCCCCTCCCCCAATCCACTGCATCCTCCCCTACTCACCTATAAATACTCGCTTGTCTCACCCTCAGCCTTTTCACACACAGCTAAAATTCATCGTATCTAGAGCTGATTACTTTAAAACTGTTCAACTCAACAGTATTAAACAGCTTTAAAGAACATTTTCCCTGTGTGAACATCGTTTATACGATGTTTGGATAAATACGAAGTCGCGATTCATACGCCGTTCAAAGCAGGCTGTAGATACGAAGCCCGTATCTAGAGAGCTTGACATTTTGTGTGTGAACGGTTATACGTGTTTAAACTGGATGGAGCGTGCGCTTTGTTTGATATGACCTGACCTTCAATGCGCAATGGCACTACTGCGCATTTTAAGAGCAGTAGGTAATCACGAAACGATTAACGATCGCACCGAAATTTCTGTGTGTGAATGATGTCGTATGTAAAGCTGATTAGTTTAAAGGGCTTTAAACTAATCAGCTTTAAAGAATTTTACTCGTGTGTGAAAAGGCTCCCTTTAACATTTGTTTTCTTTCTCCTTCCTTTCCTGCTTGATCACTCATGTATTAGATATGAAATCAGTGAAGCAAGGCAAGGACCTACTGGAGAAAGCAGTGAGCCAAACAGACACAAGTAAGTATGTCTAAATTGTAAGCTCTGCCACTGTCACATCAGGATATTGCACTGATGAATAGACACTATGAACATGATGGACAAAGAAAGGGGACAAAATATACAGTTCCTCATTGTACCCTCAACAATTGCTATGGTAGACAAAGGAACATCCCTGCACTGCTATTATGTAAAAATGTGTAGAACATTTGTCACATGCATATTCACCTGTTCTACACATTTTTACATAATAGCAGTGAAGGGATGTACCTTTGTCTACCACAGCAATTGTTGAGGGTAGAATGAGGAACTGTATATTTTGTCCGTTTTCTTTGTCCGTCTTGTTCATAGTGACTGTCACATCAGGATATTGCACTGAGTAAATAGACCGGTTGACTAACGTATTCATATTTATGGATGTTCTTTCCTGTGGAACAAGTGACGAGTTCATCCGTTAACCTGTTATTAATGAATAAACTACAATCATCATCATCATAATAGGCATTTATATAGCGCCGTCTACCTAGACAATTCAAATACAACCCCGGCTTTAGCCTAGCTGCCATTACAGCGCTCAGGCCTTTCAAGGAATTAATCCCGCCAGGTTCCCATTTACCTCACCTGGGTCGAGTGTGGCAAATGTAGATTAATGCCTTGCCGAATTTCAAGTCAAGTGCTTAAACCACTCGATTACGACACTTCTACAATACTTGGAATCCAGTCTGCATACATTACTTGTTGCTAAGTCGGACAAGCTTTCATGTTGTTAAGATCAACCTTTGTTTAAATGGTATGCATAAAGATGAATATTTTGCCATACTATTTTTGGTTTACTTATTTATCCATTCTTTCTCAGGTCCTAAAACGTCAGCGAAGAAAGCTGCAATTAGAAAGTCCAGACTCGGTTCTGCAATACAGAGAGGTCAGTCATTTATTTTTGTTTAGATATTAATTAAGTCTTAAAAGCATATAAAGGAAGCTTATTTTTGTTGAAATTATTTTATTAGTACATGTAGCGACTAATGTAATGATAGCACACCTATATTCATTGCGAAATTTGATATGTACCGATTTGTACAAGGAGCATCTTTACAACACCAGGGGGGTGTTTCACAAAGATCCTAAGTTCAACTTATCTCTAAGTTGGACCTAATAGTTATGGAAAGCCGTTTGCATCTTTGAAAATATTTTGTAAAAGTTATTTTTAAAGGCATAAAATGTTGATTCATTTAATTCATATTTTCTATTACCAAGGAGATTCTTGATGAAGAATTTATGAAAACTCTAATTTTTTTGAATTTCTGCTTTTGAACATATTTCTACTTTAAGGCTACAAAGGGCTCTCCATAAATTTTAAGTCCAACGTAGAGTTAAGTTCAACTAAGGATCTTTGTGAAACACCCCCCAGTACTTGTGTCATAAAATCCTCATGCGGCACTATTGCACTTCCATTACTGTCTGTCCAGCACCTTTTCAGTTACAGAAATATTACAGTGTATACAGGTGGAATTGTGTACAGGTGACACATGAACAAATATACAGAGTACGGTACCTTCATTAGACAGAAAGAAAGAGGGGAGGGGGAGGGATTTTTAAAAGAGCACACATCAAAGTTAGCTAAAACATGCAAATACAGGGCATGCAGGAATATAATAGTTCTGAACTACATGTACCGGTAGTAGAGTTTTAGAGATGGTCATTTGATTTACCTCCTGCAGTTATCAAGTCTACCAGACCCTCGAAGGCTCCATGTACTCCTACGAAAGAATCCAAAGACCTGACTTAAGTTTTAGTTTCAGTACATTTTTAGAAATGGTAATTTTATTTTGATACCTCCTGCAGCCACCAAGTCTACCAGACCCTCGAAGGCTCCATGTACTCCTACGAAAGAATCCAAAGACCTGACTTAAGTTTTAGTTTCAGTACATTTTTAGAAATGGTAATTTTATTTTGATACCTCCTGCAGCCACCAAGTCTACCAGACCCTCGAAGGCTCCATGTACTCCTACGAAAGAATTTGAAGACCTGACTTAAGTTTTAGTTTCAGTACATTTTTAGAAATGGTAATTTTATTTTGATACCTCCTGCAGCCACCAAGTCTACCAGACCCTCGAAGGCTCCGTGTTCTCCTACGAAAGAATTTGAAGACCTGACTTAAGTTTTAGTTTCAGTACATTTTTAGAAATGGTAATTTTATTTTGATACCTCCTGCAGCCACCAAGTCTACCAGACCCTCGAAGGCTCCATGTACTCCTACGAAAGAATCCAAAGACCTGACTTAAGTTTTAGTTTCAGTACATTTTTAGAAATGGTAATTTTATTTTGATACCTCCTGCAGCCACCAAGTCTACCAGACCCTCGAAGGCTCCGTGTTCTCCTACGAAAGAATTTGAAGACCTGACTTAAGTTTTAGTTTCAGTACATTTTTAGAAATGGTAATTTTATTTTGATACCTCCTGCAGCCACCAAGTCTACCAGACCCTCGAAGGCTCCATGTACTCCTACGAAAGAATCCAAAGACCTGACTTAAGTTTTAGTTTCAGTACATTTTTAGAAATGGTAATTTTATTTTGATACCTCCTGCAGCCACCAAGTCTACCAGACCCTCGAAGGCTCCGTGTTCTCCTACGAAAGAATTTGAAGACCTGACTTAAGTTTTAGTTTCAGTACATTTTGAGAAATGGTAATTTTATTCTAATACCTTCTACAGCTATCAAGTCTACCAGACCCTCGAAGGCTCCGCGTACTCCTACAAAAGAATCTAAAGACCTGGTCCTACTGGACAATGAGGATGATGATATCAGATTGACCGGTAGCACCAGTAAGCATTCCTGGTCCCTGAAAGCCGATTCTGATGATGACCTAGCAGATACAGCTGTACCAGGTATGAACACCTGAAGTTATACAGGAAATGAAACCTAACATATATTAGCTGATAATCTTATTCAAAATTGTCAGCCAATTGAAGAAAAAATAATTGAAATTATTTGCATCTGGTTACTGAGCAAGGAAAACAATAGCAGTTTCCTTTCTTTCAAAATGTTGACTACCATTGGAGAATGGATAGCAAGGAAACTGCAAACTTGGAGATATTGTTTTCCTTCCTAAATAATCAATACAAGTAATTTCAAGATTTTTTTAAAAACTGGCTGACAACTTCGGATAAGATTATTAGCTAATGTTTGCTGGGTTTCCTTTTCCTTTTGACAAGTACCTTGTCACAGACAACAGGTACATGTACTATACATGTAGCCATAGACTCATAGAAACGGTAGATTGCAATAGCTGCCAACCATTACTATAATGGGGAAATTCAGCCTCTTACAGACTTCAAACTAATGTTATAAATTCAAGATTGTACTCTTTGGTTTTGAAGATTTCTATTGAAAAAGCATCCAAAATACAATACAACATTGTTAATGTTGCTTGAGGCTTCTTAAATTTCTGTGGAAGGTTGACAGGTATGGAATGCATGCTTTTAGGCTTGGTTTGTAGACAAAAGTATCCAGAGTAGTACACTGTTTTAGTGTTAATACTGAACCAAACTGGGCATTGTTTCAAGAAACCGTCATAAGAAAAAGATCACCCAAATCCTATTGAAACACCTGTTAAACTTAATACACACATGTTTCAGTGAGTTATCAGCAACATGTACTTATAGAATACCGAAGCATTGACATCATAAAAATCAATTTTTCGAATTTCTCAATTTTTTCTTCATTTTCCGAAAGAGCATAAAAAATAATGTCCAAATGTCGAAAACCAATTAATATAACCATTATAGGAGCCAGAGCATATAACACTGAGTTCCTATAGGAAATATATTTATTCAGATGGTCATATCTCAGTCAATACTCAACATATTAAATTGGTTTTTCGACATTTGGACATTATTTTTGATGCTCTTTCGGAAAATGAAGAAAAAATTGAAAAATTCGAAAAATTGATTTTTTTTTTTTTTTTTTTGATGACGTCACACTTCACCACTCTATAGCGCTTTTTTGAGACACTGCAATGGCGTACATGAGTCTTTGGAGAATTCTCAAAGCATCTCATGCACAGAATCAGGTACTAGCATGAAGGTCTGTTGGTTGGTTATGAGTTAAATACTTATGTCGTTGCTGACGTTTCTCTGTGCTATGTTCTTATCCCTGTTCATGTTGTAAATATATAGATGTTAGACAGTTCACAGACTTTAAACTTTGTGATTTACCACACAGCATGCATCATTCTTCATTTCATATACTGTAATATCAGAAACTTTTATGGGCTGTATTCCTTAAGATATTTGTTGCTGTGGAAACAGCTGACATTAACATTAATGTATAAAAGTTTCTGATATTACCCAGTCATACCCATAAAAAGCACATAGACTTTTGCTTAAGAACATAAGAGCATAGATTATTGGCATGTCTAGTTTCTTCTAACTCGGTGCATAATTTTAGCGATCCTTTGTATAACCTGATGGCTTGTGATGATGGGAAGTTGTGTGTCCGGACGCTTTACAACAATGAACCTTGTTCTTTTGCCTTTGAATTTCACCAAAAATATGCATCAAAAAGCACTAACCATGATAAATAATATTCCTTTATGATACTGTCTAATCTTTAAAAGATTGATTAAATATTGCATGTTAACTTCTTCAAATTGCTGTTTTAAATCAACTGTCTGGACACTCAACCTGTCCGGACACACAGGCCCGAATTCTCAAAGGAGGATTGTCGACAAACCAAGGTTAATGTGCGTCATATGACGCGTTATATGACGCGTTTTGGCGCGTTTCTTACCAAGGTTTGTACAAACCTAGGTTTTTCCACAAACCTACTTTGTGAATTTGGGCCATAATGTCTTGGTATACAATTTCTAGCCCAAAATGCTTGGTAGCATGGTTTTCTCTTTGCTGGCACTATGAACATGACGGACAAATAAAGCGGATAAAATATACAGTTCCCCATTCTACCCTCAATAATTGCTGTGGCAGACAAAGGAGCATCCCTTCACTGCTATTATGTAAAAATCTGTAGAACAGGTGTCACATGCATATTCACCTGTTCTACACATTTTTACGTAATAGCAGTGAAGGGATGTTCCTTTGTCTACCATAGCAATTGTTGAGGGTAGAATGAGGAACTGTATATTTTGTCCGCTTTCTTTGTCTGTAATGTTCATAGTGTGGATACCCAACCTGTCCGGACACAGAATGTCTTGGTATACAATATCTAGCCTGCACTGCTTGGTAGCATGGTTTTCTCTTTGCTGGCTGGGTCCTAATGCTGTGTTCTCTCTTATGTGTTCTTTCTTGGTTCAGACCCTGTGGTGTGCACGGTGTATGAAGATGTACAAGATTGGGCAGAGGGGTTAATAGGTGAGATATGTCAGAAAGCATGTGATACTCGCATTAACACTTTGAATACTAAACCAACAATTTTTTATAAAGGGTTGATGGCAATCAAAGAAATGCCCCTGGATGATTTTGGTGGAAGGCTTCGTAGATAAGGCATATTTGATACTCCATTAACACTTTGAATACTAAACCAACAATTTTTTGTAAAGGGTTGATGGCAATCAAAGAAATGCCTCTGGATGATGTAGAGGTTGTGCAGGGACCCGTTTCACAAAGCCTTTTTTCAATGACAAATGACAAAAATCAGTGACAAATTTGCTGATAACCAATCAGAAGCAAGGATTTCAGTAGCTTATAACAAAAATTGTCATTTATCACTGATGACAAGTTCTGTGAAATGCCCCCCAGGATTTGATGGAAGGTTTCGTATATAAGGCATATTTGAATGCATGCAATTTCCAATTATTGTCTTGAATACCAAACTTATAATTATATAAGGGTTGGCAGCAATGGAGGAAATGCCTCTGAAGATTTATATGTCCAATGATTTCAATGATTTTCATGTTTTGGTGGAAAGGTTTATAGCTAAGGCATCCCAGGATGCAATAGTTGTCCTAATTATCCTTTCAAATATGAGATTGACTTTTTTGGAAGGGCTGGAAAGAAATTAGATGCTACAGTCAAACCTGTTTATAGCGACCACCCAAGGGAAACACAAAAAGTGGCCTTTGTAGACAGGTTCCTTTAGTACATGATTCAATGAGAAACCATTTTCAAGGGAAACAACAAATGTGGCCTTGGTAGACAGGTGGTCACTAAAGCAGGTTTGACTGTATAAGTTTTCTCAAAATATGGTAGAAGATGTTCAGTGTTCAGCCAAAGCTTAACAAGTAAGATATTCGAGTATGAATGTTCAACTACTTTAAAGGGGTTATGTAAAATGTAGAGTGGGTAACTGTTTCTCAAGAGCTGTTAGACATTCTAGGGAATCTCCAGGATGCATTTGATGCAGTGAATTTAATTTTTATGCCAAACAGATCATTTCACCTAAAACGTAACTCCCAGGGTTTTGCAACCAATAAAACCCTCCTCCCCTCACCCCCAAAAGAAATACTTGCTTGTGGTTACTGAGACATTTTGATAGGTTACACAGGCCTGTTAAAAACCCGATTTAAATTGGTTTCCCAAATTTTTATATTTTTTCCCAGATTTCTTTCTTCTTCCTGATTTTTTTTTTTAACCAGATTTTTTTTTCCTACCCTATTTTATCCTGTTTTTCCCGATTTCCCCCTTATTTTTCTCTATTCATCCCTATTTTGCCCTATTTTTCCCCCAAATATCCCTATTTTTCCCAATTTTCTTACTCGAAAGGGGGGAATGTTGTTTTTGCCATTTTTTCCCTGCGAATCCTTTTATTTTTTTTTACTCAAGGGGGGGCGTGGTTGAGGGGAAAACAAAAAACCTATTTTTTTGTTAATGCTCACTATCACCCCTGGTTACAGAAAGCTATGTAGGACAATAAACATGGTCAGTCACTTCAGGTCATATCACCGCAGCACAAAATATAATTTTGAATCATATCTGTCTTATGTTAGCATGATTTCTTGTGTACTTTGTGATACATCATATACATTTGTATGCTGTATAATGAACGTAGCTGTTACCATTGCTTGCTTTATATGCATTACATGTATGTTATGCTCACAGGCATGCTCATTCATCTTAGACTCTCATGTAACTGAAGATTGTATAGCCTGAAGTATCAGAACTTTGATCAGACAAAACCTGATGTGTAATAGAACTAGACAATAATTGGTAATGTACTGGATACCACATGCCTTGGACATAAATGCCTGCACTCATTAAATGTACATTTAACTATGGGTTTAGCATTGTAGATGAAGCACAACTCTTGCACTTCACTCGTCCATGCATGCACTGCAGTAACAAAACTTTCTGAGTGAGAGAATGAACTGTATACATGTAGGAGATGTATGTTCCAGAAAAATGGAACCTTGGGTCTGAGGGAGAACCTTTCATAAATTTGTCTTTTGCTTATTCATCTTTAGGTGTTTTATGTTAGATTTAAAAGGACAAAGTTGAATTAGCCTATATACATGTATGCTCTCCTTCCTTAACCATGTAGCTCTCTGCTTCTTTGTCAGAAAACACGTAGGAATTAGAGGACTTGCTTATGTAGGCAAAGGAATTCCTAATTCCTTTCTTTTTGTTGTTTTGACATCTTAAATAGTTCATAGCAAGGTAACTATACCAGACTCAATTAAGTAAGTACCAGCCTATACTACTATAGTGAACTTTCAATAAATCAGTCCATCAATACTGCTTTGAATTTACAAGTACATGTATCCTTGTGTTTTGGTACAGGTATAGGTATGATAACCTCTATCATTTCATCACATCACCAACTACTATGGTTGATAATAATGATAATAATAATTAACCGTTCTTGTATAGCGCATAACACATAGTATTAAGACATGTCCCTAAGCGCTCTAGAGACAAACACAGCAGAATACAAAGACAAGATGTACTGGGTAACAGACAAAATGGATGAATTAAATGTTAAATAAGTGCATCTTTAAAGCAATCTTAAACTTAACAATGGAGTCAATGTTCAACCATGAACATTTCTTTAACATGCAAGGATACATCATTTTTGTTTATCTTACAGATCTTGATGATGGTAAAGATGTTGATGAGATGAAAGCAAGCAGAGATAAGCTGTCACCAGAACAGGATGAAAGTGGTGAGGAAAAAGATGTGTTCTGTATGTTTGTCTTTTCTGCAAAGTACTGCAAATTACACAACATTCAAAGCCCCAGTGCACTAGTTTGGCCAGGAGGGATTAGACCTCCCTGCATAGTCACTGAAAAGTGGTTATCTCATCAAATAAGCTCGCAATTAACATAAGAAAAGGGGATCATGGGAACCATTGGTCACCGATTAGGCATTGTTTGCTATATAGAGGGCGCAAGTAGCTATAAGTAGTACAGTGGGGCTTTAAGTAACATGACTCCTCTTGGATTGTAACGTCCAAGCATGTCACATTTTGCTGGAATGAAGAAATTACAAACAATATAGCCTACATGAATCATTTTTAAAAAAAACCCCTCTTAACCCTATGTTAACTGGGGGGGGGGGGGGGGGGGGGGGGGGTCAATTTGACCTCCCCCTGTCAAAATTTCGCGACTACTCCGAAACCGCGGCAGATATAAAAATTTCCTTTCATGACTTTTTTCTTTCGAGTCTTACGCATCTTTTAAAACAATTTTCTTTTCTAAAATCGGACGTATAGTTACAAAGTCACGTGACCTTCTGTCTTTGCATGTCAGCCCGAAAATCGCTAATTTTTGTGATTTGTGTACAAAACATATGGAAATGTCATTTTTCCTAAAAAGAGATAAAACATTGGTTATTTAGTCTTGTTTAAAGTTTAGGTGTTTGTTTTCGGGTCAAAATATTCAAATTGTAGTTATAAATGAAATAAAACAACAAAAACAATAAAATACATAAGTTAAAAAAACAATGAAATACATAAGAAATTATCAAAACAAGAGATAACATAAGGAATAACCTAGCTCTTTCAATTTTTTGTGTTGTATTATTATTCCAAATGGTCTAACAAATATATGTAGTGAAAAAGAATGCTTAAATATGAATAATGTATGATTTATGAGTAAAAATGTGAATTTTATGACCTTATTTGCATAAATTACCATAAATATGCAAATGAGTGAATTTTTCAAAAATTGAAATTACCATAGTATTCAATGTAATTCACTTCACTTGACATGTATGCACATTTTCGCGGCGGTCAAATTGACCCCCCCCCCCCCCCCCCCCCCCAGTAAAAAGCCCGGTCTGAAATAGCCCAGTTAAAATAGGGTTAAGGGAGATGGGGAGAGGGGAGAGCTCGATAGAAAGAGGGGGAGAGAGTGGGAGAGATACATGCAGATGGAGACACCCCCAGGTTGATGTACTCTTTGGATCATTATTCAACACGAAAAAGCCAACATCGACATTGGCTGGAATAAAATGGAAAAGGCGCTATTTTGTTTTTTCAATGGCTGGTTCAAATCATCAAATATTTGTGGGGCACCATAAATATCAGAAATCGTTATATTTATAGATATTTCAGCCGTCTCTGAACCGATTTTGATCAAACAGATGATTTTGTATTTTAAATTGTATGTTCTTTCAAATTCGAACTCTCATTTTTCCATTAACTCACCAAAAAATTATTTTGTGTAGCGCCCTCTGCAACAAAACTCAACTATTCCTTTAAAGATATCTATTGTAAGCTAATGGTTTCATGTAACTCTAGGAAAGTGTCAAGTTTTAAGATGCAAACTTATCCTGTTGAAATCTTACAACTACCATTGAAAACACATGTATAAAAAGAACTACTATTACCAAACATACCATGTTTATATTCTATCAAAGTATCGTCCTTATTATACAAATTGTATCAAATTTTATCTGTAATTAATCAGTTTTTTTCTTTGCTTCCTTTTCCCACAAATAATTCAGAACTTGACTGGCATCTGTGCCATGAATGTGGACAGCTCTTTGATGAGGAGGAATATCTGGAGATCCATGTTGCTGCTCGACACAACAATGGTGGTAAAGGTGTCGCAGATAAAGAGACGACACCCTCTACAAAAGCTACTGCTGATGGTAAGGCTTCCTCAAACTCTGAAGACACCATGACAAAGAGGGTTAGCAATGCAGAAGGGAAGAAGACTGTTCACTTGGGGATCAAGAAAAGCGTGAAGCCAGCAACGGGACGGACCGCAAAAGAGCAGAGCAGTGATGTTGGTGCCAGGAGTGATAACATATTTGACAAGTTTGGACCGCTCCTTGGAAAAAGGACATCCTCAAAGGCTGAAGAACGATCTGTTATTGCAAAAGCTGATGCAGTAGAGATAACCAGTTTAGAGGATGCCGATGATGAAGACAAAGCAAAGGATGGCCCAGTGCAGGTAGACCATGAAAGGAAACAAGGTTCTGCTGACAAGGATGGAGATCTTCCAGTGCATTCTTCAAAAGATGAAGTGGAGTCTTCAGATCAAATCACAGACAAAGCTGACCAGATAACTATCAATGGACATGACCACCCAACTATAAATGCAGGTCTTCATGCAATGGGAGATGAGAAGTCAGGCCAGCTGTCTGATGTTAATGAAGTAGGAAATGATCAACGTGACCCAATTTCAACTGTGGGAGATTTTATCCAGGTAGACGACACTGCATATGCTGACCAAGCACAAGTTGGTTCTCATTATGCCCTGGATGGGGATTTCAACCCTGCTGCCAATGTAAACATGGAGAAAGAGATAGTGGAGATCATACCTGGTGATGAGGATCAAGGTGAAAGTACAGTCAACTCCTTGGCCAGTAGGAAAATTGAAGATGGAATGTCCCAACAGGTATGGAGGCAAAATATCTGCAGCATCTGCAAAAAGGCGTGTCACAACAGGCAGGCTCTTGAAGAACACCAGAAGACACATACATTGTTTCAGTGTGTAACATGCTTTGTGTCATTCATTAATGAGGATAGTCTCAGGCAACATGAGGTAGATCACAAAGAAAGGCCATTCTTCTGTGGTACTTGTGGAAAGACATACAAAAGTCAGTCCAGCTTAAAAGAACACGAATACAGCCATACTGGCCATCGGCCATTTGTGTGTCCATACTGTCCAAAGGGCTTTATGCGCAATAAGAAACTGAAAGTCCACATCAAGAGAAATCATAAGAAATTGATCCGTGCCGCTCAGAAGCCTCATCCCCCTCCTTTGGTTCTGCCACAGAACAACCAGTTTGAAAATTCTACTTCTGTGTCTGATGTGGACAATTACATCTGCAAGTTCTGTAGCTTTGAGTTCTTTGATAGGGATGAGCTCAGAGAGCATGAAGCAAACTGTGTTAAGGCACATGCTACAATGACAAGTAGTGACCAAAGGGAGGGCGAGTTCAAATGTGAAACCTGCAACAGAAGTTATCCTTCTAAAAAGATGCTAGATCGCCACTCTAAAGTTCATCAAATCTGGGGAACTGCGTCAAGTATATCAGCCAGCTCTGCTGCTTCTTCTCTTCGGGATAGTGATAGCATTGACGACATCTCTGTAGAGGCTGGGACATTCCCTGATGAGGTTAGGCCTCCTCGACCCTTCAAATGCCAACTCTGTGAGTCAACATTCCTTGAGGAATCTCACTTGCAAATTCATGTAGAGATTCATAGCATGGATGGACCTTGGGCCTGTGTGGTCTGTAAGAGGAAGCTTAAGCAGAGGGCACACCTCTTGGAGCACATATATGTTCACTGGGGATACAAACCATATGTTTGCCTGTATTGTCCTATGGACTTTAAGAGAGCCTATGAGGCAGAGAGACATATGATCTCACACAAACAACAGCAGAGGGAAACAGTCAAGCATGGACGGATAGGAGCAACAAGCAATAATGGTGATGTTAACAATGCTGGCGAAGTTGATGAATCTACAGGGTCCATTCTTCAAGTTTTGTTAACAAAGCCGCAAACTCGTAATGAGTCACATGTCTCAACAGTACATAACCCAAGTGATGACTTCGCAAGTGATGACTTCGCAGGTGAGGATGTGGGTGAAGCGTTCAAGAACTTGGGTGACTCGTCCCTAGCCCCGCAGTCTGTTACTCCTCTGAGATGTCCTGATGATGGCAAAAACAGACCTTTTGCTTGTGAATTATGTGACAGAGCATTTACTGCCAAGTCTTCACTGAGGGAACATCTCTTCTTGCACTTTGGGAAGCCATATCCCTGTGACTTTTGTGAAAGACAGTTTACAAGGAAAGCCTACCTGATCAGCCATATGAAAGAAGTGCACCCCGAAGCAGATACCTCTGCTATTGAGGACAGTGTTCTAGATGCAAAATATGAAGAGATTATCAACAAGGCTCTTGAAAGGAATCAGTCCATGGACCAGAAGAAAATCTCTCAGCCTGATATGATTATTGAACCAATCTCAGACAGGCCATACGTCTGCAAAGTTTGTGGTAAAAGTTTTGAGTTCTCTGCCACTCTGAAGAAGCACATGCAAGCCCATGTCAAGCTGAAACCGCTCCTCTGTGACTTTTGTGAGCGGAGGTTCGTAAGACAGAGCTATCTAGATGACCACATCAAAACTCAACATCCTCCAGGATTGAGATCCAAAGACCCTAACAAGCCCTTCAAATGTGAGATCTGTGACCTTACCTTTTCCAAGCGATCTTATCTCAAGGATCATCGCTACAGGCACAAGCTCAAGAAGCCATTCCCTTGCAGTTTTTGCACCAAGAGCTTCCGTCGGAGATGTCTCCTGCTAATGCATACCTCTCGCCATCATCCTAACGAGCATCGGCAGATGGTACCCAACCAACCAAAAGCGGCATCGGCTTCACATTCACCAGGATACGCACCAAACACTCTGAAGATCAAGCTGCCCTTCCAAAGACAGAAATCTGCAACTTCTCTTAATTCGAACCTGAAAAGAGACCCTCTAATGTGCCATGAGTGTGGTACCACTTTCTCATCTGTTGCCAATGTCAGGAGACACTTGCGTATCCACAGCGGGGAGCGTCCATTCACTTGTAAATTTTGCTCATGGTCGTTCAACCGCAAGGAGGTGTGGAAAGGCCACATGAAGAAGAAACATGCAGAAGAACTGCGGGCAGCCAAAAACAGAGCCAACCCAAACCTTGGCAGAATCAAGACAGAAGGCTTCAACTGTGACAAGTGTGGAGGAACATTCAAGAGCTCATATGCTTTGTCTGTACACTTGAAACAGCACAGCCAGGGTTCGAGTTCTCGTCCATTTAAGTGTTCATTGTGTGATCTAGCCTTCATTCGACAGTCTGATCGTACCAAGCATTTGAAGTTTGTCCATGGGCTTGACCAAGCTGATATCGATGCCAGTGCATTGGGCAAAAAGGAAATCAAAATGGAACCTAATACGACACCACTCCCTAGCACACCACAGACTGTGACACTGCCTAATGAATTGCATGTGTGCCACAGATGTGGGGCACGTTTCGATTCATTTTGGGGTCTGGAGAGCCATTCAAGAGTTCATGAAAAGCACTCAAGATTTCCCCGTCCATATAAATGCATTGAATGTTGGGCTGCATTCAAAGGACTTTCCAACCACACACGCCATATGAGGGTTCATACTCCAGAATACATTGTGGAGACAAAGATGCTCCTGAATGAAATGCCTGGCAGGAAGTCAAGAGTTCAAACATCCACAACTTCTCCAACGAATCTCACTGTGGAACCAACAGATAAAGGACCATTTCTAAGTGGCAAAGAAGCAAGGCGTCATGTGTGTCCCAAGTGCGGTACGAGCTACAAGTATGCAAGGAACCTGAAGAAACACATCCCTCGCCATATCAAGTCCAGCGATCGCCCCTTCCAGTGTAAAGTCTGCGGGATTTATGCAAAGACCAAAACTAGCATCGCCAAGCATGGTCAGATTCACGGTCCTCAAGCAGCTCCATCTACCTCCACGAGTACAGTTTCCTACGACTGCGTAAAGTGTGGGAATTCTTTCACTACCAAGCAAGAGCTGCTGAAACATCTGGCATCTCATACCCAGTCCATATCTTTTAAGTCAATGTTCAGATGCAAGTACTGCAGTGCCGGTTTCAAGCACAGGGGATCCCTTACAATACACGAACGCTCCCATTCCAAGTTGAACTTTGGTTTTATGCGGGGGACGGGCCATGCTGTGAATGCAACAGAGATTTTCCGGAACGGTGATAAGCAGGTGTTCGTTATAAAAGGCTTGCAGTGCCCGGTGTGTGAGAAAACATTCACGAGACGTTCCGGTGTCAGCAATCACAAGAAAGTTCACCCAGACGTAGAGTTTGTATGGGAGGAAGAGCTAATGGGTTCTGTAGATATGACTTCGGATAGGCCTTATCAGTGTCGCATCTGCCTCATGAGATTCATGAGGAGATCAGGCCTGTCGAATCACATGCACTCTCACCGTATCAAAGTGGGTAAAAGCAACCCCTCGCCCTCAAAGACCTATACTAAAACAGAAAGCGACGGTTTCCTTCTAAGTACAGATAATGAAGGGGCGACACCAAATGCAGAGGAAAGACCCTTCTCTTGTGAGCAGTGTTTGTGCACTTTCAAAACCAAAGGTTCACTGACGACACATACCAAAGTGCATAGCCATGATCGACAGGATGAGCGGAATCATGTCTGTGACATCTGTCAGTGCAGGTTTATTAGTTCTACAAACTTGAAGAAGCATCAAAAAGTCCATACAGGTCAGCCAGGGACTCCAGTACGGACCGACCCTGTTACGATGTATTCTCAACTAGAAAATGCAGAAAGTATAGATATCAAGACCAAGAGGCCCTTCCGATGTAGATTGTGTGGTGATACATTCAAAGCCAAGCACCTCCTAGATGACCATATCCAGGTTCATAGCGTTTCACCAAGACAGTCTGCAGTTAGACAAAAGGAACAAAGTGGATTGGCTGCACACTTAACTGAAAGTAGTGGGGAAGCCGCAATAAGAATGTCAGATAGACCCTTTCCATGCCCAATTTGCGGTGACAGGTTCCGACTGAGGACTACCAAATACAAGCACATCCGTCTCCACAAGCAGAGTGCAGGCAAACCCTTCAAGTGTGTTGAATGCGGCCTTGGCTTCTATTCTGTTGGTAACATGACTAAGCATTTAAGACGAGCCCATCGCAGATTTTCAAACAATGTAGGAGACGAACCGGTCGCAGAGATGTTGAATACCCTGAAGGTTACCCCTGAGCCAGTATCCCCTTCGGTCAGGTCTCCAATCAGGTCTCCTTGTAGACCCTCCAAGATGAGACCGTTTGCCTGCAAGTATTGTGGAGATACATTCACCATGAGATGCAACATGAACAGGCATCGGAAACGACATGAAACTGGAGACAACTTGCCGTTCCGTTGTCAACACTGTGGGTTCGGATTCAAGAGCACTAAAGAAAGGACAAAGCATATAATGCGTGTTCACAATGAAGATCCTAAAGACAATGTGACGCCTGATTTTAGGAAACCAATACGCACGGGACTGAAAACCTACAAATGTCCCATCTGTGAGGATAACTTCAGTGATTCTTCAGGAATCTACAAACACTTGCGCGTTCATGCTAAGAGTGCAAACAAACCTTACAAATGTGACGTTTGCAAGATAGGATACAATACAATGGTTGGCCTGTCTAGACATCGTGGTCGGGTTAAACATTTTGGCAGTGCTCCTGACAACGAAGGTTCAGCAAGTTCATCCAAACTGCCACCAAGAGACATTAAACCAGATCTAATTTCCCTGCAGGCTAGCTTAGGAAAGAATATGCATAAATGCCATTACTGTCCTGCTACTTACAAGGATCGATCCTCTGTCTGGAGACATGAGAGAGTTCACAAGCTGGGTGTATCCAATACAAGACCATTTTCTTGTAAGACCTGTGGATTTGCCTGCTACTCTAAAACCCACCTGGAAAGGCATGTACAGATGCACCGCAGAGCTCCTGGATTCATTCATCCAGATTTGCAGGCAAGGAAAAAGTCGACCTCGGACCGCTGCAAGAGATGTGGGTTGTCATTCCGTACGAAGAGCCTCTACCTTGTACACATGAAGAGATGCTCAAGAACCTCATCATTTGTGTGTAGAATCTGCTCTGTTCCTTTCAGCAATCAGATCATGCTCACCAAGCACGTTCGCCAGGATCACGGTGGTCTTCAGAGGGATGTCATCAACCTAGGTGGTAGGAGTATCATCAGAGAGACTGGACATGACAAGAAGTTCTGCTGTGACCAGTGTGACCAAAGGTATAAAAGACCTAGTGAACTTGAGAAGCACTTGCGACGCCATGCCCTTGGCTTCATCAGGCCCCAAGAAGGATTCACTCCCTCAGTCATCAAGCAAGAAGAGGATATGGAAGTGAATGTGGAAACAATGGAAGAGAATTATGAAGAGAATCTTCCATTAAGAGACGATGCAGAGCAAACAAATCAATTGTCTGAAGTTGAGGTGCCATCTACTAGTGCAAGTAGTTGGAATATGACAGCAGGTCGAATACCAGTTCACAATAGAACAAACAAGTCGGATAGGGCACGACCATTTGTATGTCAAACCTGTGGATTTGCCTTTATGACTGTCATCCATCTGCGCAAGCATACACGACTTCACAAGGTAGCACACACAAAGCCGTTTGTTTGCAAAATCTGCACTCTGGGTTACACAAGACTTTTGGACTACCACAGGCACTGTAATGTAGTGCATCCTTGGGGGAAGGGGAAAGGTCATCAGGACGGGGTCAGATGTCCTCGTTGTAAGGACAAATTCGAAACTAAAAGTGACTTGGTAGAGCACCTGGAAAAACAATCCTGTAAGTTTGTTGATGACCTTCCAGAAGTTGAGACAAATCAGCAAGGTGGAGATGGAACCGAAGAGATGAATACAGCATCTGCTGCTGTAGAGGGTGTTGAAGGTGAAGAGAGTGCTGCTACTACTGCTACTGCTACTAGGCAAGGTTTTAGTAATAAACATCTAGTGTGTCCCATATGCAGCTATCAATTCCTTGCCAGACCTCATCTCGAAACACATATGAAAAATCATGACAACTGGGAAAACCAGCCCTTCAGATGTGAGCGCTGTCAAATTGGTTACAGTACTAAGCAACATTTGAGCAAGCATGTCAACATGAACATTCAATGTATCAAGCTGGCCAGGGAAAAGGAAAGGAAGAAAAAACTAGATGAGCAAAACAATACTATGACTACCAGTAGTATGGAGTTTAATACAGAACTAGGTGAGATGGCACAACCTCAACTGTCGCGAAGTGGAAAGCTGAAACGACATATCTGTCATTACTGTAAGAAAGGCTTTGTCAAAAGAGGACAGTTACGCTTCCATTTGGAGCTTCACAAGCCATCCCCTGATCGACCCCATGTATGTGCCAAGTGTGGTATGGGCTACAAGACTCTCTCCAACTATGCCAAGCACATGAAATGGGAACATTCCAGGCCCACCACTTCTCAGGAAAAATTGACTGCAGCTATATTCATGTGTCGGGACTGTGGGTATTCAGTCACCAAGAAGTCCCTGTTGGAAGAGCACACCCGCTTTGGGTGTCCTAAAAAGAAGGAAAATCCTGCCACAGAAGCACCACAAGCCTGTCCAGTCTGTGGTAATTACTTCAACTCGGCCGGTATGCTGTGCATTCATATTCATGAACATATATACCACAAGCTGTTCATCTGCAGTCAGTGTCCTCTAAGATTCGCCAACCCAGAGGAGCGAGAGAAACATGAGCTAGATCACCCAGACTGGAACAATATGTTGCTGCAGTTATTGTCATCCGAGTTCAACCACAGGCTCAATCCAGAAGACGGGCAAGCTGTAAGAGTGAAGACAGAACCCGGTCTGGAAGAAGACACTATAGCTCCATATGTTGCTGAGAAAGTGCTACAGCAGGGACCCTCTACCGGAGTCCTGGTGGTCAAGCCAGAGCCTGTGGATGAGCCAGAGTACAACTACGATCTAGGATCTCTTCAGGATAGTGCTCTTGGAGATTATCAAGCCCTGCTTCCTGACACTTCAGACAGCGTCTTGCCGAGTATTTTTCAGCAAACCAGAAGACCAGAAGGACAGTCTTCATCGGCTAGTAGACTGGAGAAAATAGTGTCAAATCTTGCAGCTCAAAAACCATCATCTACAGACTGGTCAAAGACGTCTCCTGGTATCTTTTCTGGATCTAGTTTAAGTTCTCAAAGAAGACCCAGTGCAGAGAATAGGCCCAGTACATCTACAGTTGTCTCAACATCAGTTCCCAGTGTCTCTGCATCAGTTTCAACTGTCTCGACATCAGCTTCAGGTGTCAATGCAATGCCAGATTCAGAGACACTGGCAAAACAAGTGGCAGAGGTTTTACCAAGCCCCAGTCCAGCGGCATCTGTCAAGCCTTCACCTAATGTTTCCAAGAAATCTATGGAGCAAAAGGCAACTCCAAAACAGAAACTGTTCCGTTGCAGATATTGCCCATCTGCATTCAGGCTTAAAGGACTCTGCATGGCCCATGAGCGTCAATCACACAGGAAGATATACTCGAAGGCATCTGATAACAGCAAAAAACCTCTAAAGGATCTCAGCAAGATGTCTGTCTGTGACATTTGCAATGCTGTCTTTGAGCAGCAGTCAAGTCTATCAAGGCATATGCTTTTCAAGCATGGAGTTCCTCTGAAACTTAAAGAACCTGCAGGAGATGATACTGTTCAAAGAGCTCACGGACGTGCAGGTAGAGCTGAAGTACATTATATTGCTGATGATGGCAATGTAAGTGATGGTCCATTTATAACCAACATAACAAGCCTAGGGAATTTGCATAATGAAGCTGTCCAACATGAACAACCATCGTTGTTGCAGCAACGTCTGGAGGCTCCACTCTCGCCCTCGTTGATACGACCATCTTCTTCTGGTAAGCCAATGTCTCATCTAGAATCCCTATTGACCGGAAGATCGTCATCACCTGTAAACCAGTCTTCCCTTCTTTCAGCAGGTGAGCTGGATTACAGACCTTACAAATGTGATAAATGCAACTTTGCCTTCACCCAGCGCCACCATCTTGTCCGACACATCAAGAGAGACTCCTGTGCCTTCCATGTCCTAGGGCGCAAGGCTGCCGCCCAACTCAAGGGTGGGGACGTAGGTAGCAAACCATCATCCAAGAACGTCCATGGTATGAAGATCAAGGTCGCAGAGAAGAAGCATAAATGTAAAAAGTGTTCCAAAGCTTTCTGGAAGCGCATCAGATTAGAGAACCACATGAGGGTTCATCACGGAGAAGGCCTCTTTCAATGTCAATTCTGTGCTAAGGAATTCAGGTTAAGGGTGGATTGCACAGACCATGAAGATTCTTGCCCATTCGGTCCTGGGGCAATGGATGATCTGGACCTTAACGGAGGAGACTTGGACTATGAACAGGGGGTGGACTTTGGGCAGACTGAGGATCAAGATCTAGGACCTGATGCAGAGCTAGAACGGGCTCAAGAACAAGCGTTCGTTGAAGACCAGAATGATAACTTAGGGTATGAGAATTCTAACCATCTAAGTGATTCTCTAGTTGATGGTATCGAGGATGATCAAGAATATATGGGGATGCAAATCAAGCAAGAACCTCTTGATTAGTAATTCCAAATTTTATCAGCCCAAAGTCAAATGAAGAAGGAAAAAAACACAACCAGCAGGGATACAGGGGCCCGTTTCATAAAACTTTTTACCTATAACAAATGCTAAATTTCTATGACAAATTTGCTCTCAGCCAATCAGATGCCATGGTTTCAGTAGCTTATAACAGTGGCTTGTAACTTGTTATTGATAGCAAGTTTTATGAGACAGGGCCCAGGTGTGCATTGTTTTTGCATTCTTTGTCTCTGTTTTGATGTAGTCACTAATGTGAGCAAAAGACACAATATTTCTGTTTTCTCCCTGAAATCAAGTTAAAAATGTCTTTTCTTGTGGAGGTTTTACACAGAAATTTGAAAGATGGAAAAAAACAGAGCTGTATGTGATATCGTATGTTTTTTAGCATAGATTTAACTCCCTTCTGGGAGACAATATGTTGACTGTTAAAAAAACAACAATATCTTTATTTGCTCAGTATGATCAGGATGCGCACACAAATTTTGAAGATTTTATTTGACTTCTGTAATGAAGCGATTAAGAAATTATTCAGAGGATTTACCACCCATGACTGAACAATTTAGACAAAGTAGGAATAGATATATCTTGTATAGGTTAGGTAAGATGTGGTCAGTGTTTTATAAACCAGATTTTTGAAAAATGACAATTTACTGTCGGCTGGTTGTGTTCACGCCCTTCTGTGTGGCATGCAATGATGCAATCATTCAAGAAGAAACTGAATTTGGCCAACAGATTGCAAGCACGATCATAATGTTAATTTCTTTTTCATTTTCTGCTAATGCCATGCATTTCATGACATCATCTATCGCCATTTGAGAAGCTGCAATTGATCTGGAAAAAGAATCCAAAGTAATCAACTCTTTTATGAATATTGACAATTTTATACTACCCTGCTGTTTAGGTCCAGTTTGGATGGAAAAATTATGACTATTGAAAAATAATGTATTATCATGTTTATGTGTTTCATGATTATAAAAGCTTGTCTGGCTTGTACCAATAATACATGAAAATCATTTTTAATTCACTTTTCTTTGTGTTTTTCGATGAGAATATACCTGACTGTTATACGGTGCTTTTGCCATTTCGTAGTAAAGGGGCAAAACGGGTGCATGTGTGTTGAATTATTCTTGTACATTTTTGTACTGGCATATGCTTAAGAGTTAATAGGGTTTTCTTGGTTTTGATTTTGTCTTTCTTCTTTAATCTAATTCAAAACGCACGTTCACCCTCTTTTAGAGCGAATTTCAAATAACTAAAAGTATGTATGAACTAGTAGGCAAATGTTGATTGAACAAATATTGTCAGTGTTTTCTTAAGTTTTACCTGTAATTTGCAATTTACATGTACATGTTCTACATTTCCTGATATTTACAATAATGTTTGTTCAGCTTTTAATCAATTTCATGATAGCTTGCGATATACATGAATCACAATTTTGCTTATACTCTGAATATGATCATGATAAATTTATGGCTCTATGGTCACTTTCCAACACTAATCACATTTCTGAAGTTAAACCCAGCACTGTATTTTACCATAACCATGACCATTTACAATTAAATTCGTACCCATGTATCTTTGTTATGACTGAAAGGATCGTGCATTGTTATATTAATTCTGTAAAAAATTGGAACTCTCCAGCATTTTCTGAAATTCAGTCCCTTGGAGGAGTTTGTACATTTTCTTGCCTCCAAGCCACAATGTGTCATTAACGATTGAGAGAGTACTTGAAAATATCATCCAAAGGCACTCTAAATATGTACATTTTTAATTTTTAATTCTTCTAATTGTATTTAGTTATCTCTTGCATAGTACATGTGTTTGTAATACGAAAAGTCTTTTCTTTTGTTTCTTTTTTGTTTTTAATGAACTATATTAGTTCAGCTTCAAAGCCAAGTTGTGATGAAAAGTGTTACGGTATACCTTAAAGAATTTGTTAAGAGGAAGAAGTTCAAAATTTGTTTCTCTATCTGTTAATCAGTTTCATAACAGATGGGAACTGAGAATTCATAAATCCATGATATTGTCTTTTGAGAGCTTGAAGGGTATTAACTGTATGCTAATGCATGGGGCCACACATTTGACTCTATGATGCTTTAGAATGCATAGTTTCAGTTTTCAGATTTTGTAAATATGACAACCTGGTAAGCAC
Organism: Strongylocentrotus droebachiensis; assembly: GCA_035222895.1. Taxonomy (NCBI): domain Eukaryota; kingdom Metazoa; phylum Echinodermata; class Echinoidea; order Camarodonta; family Strongylocentrotidae; genus Strongylocentrotus; species Strongylocentrotus droebachiensis. The sequence goes on along the minus strand of JAVYIG010001944.1, from coordinate 253,501 downwards.
TGCATTATTGGTCTCGTAATTCCTAAATCTTTTTGCTCTATACCTGTGCTCCTTCCCCAAAAAGTAATCAAAGTATGTTGTTACATATTATAAATATAGAATACAAAGTTTAATCTTCTCCATCAAAGCCCTCCGGAGCCCTCACTACGCTCTCCGGTCCCTGTAATGAATTAATGTCCTTCTAGCTCTAAGATGACCATTTATTCTGTTAAAGACCGTCAATACTACTGGGCCAAAAGGGATTAGACCACCCAGCCAGGTCACCGACAGGTGGCTATCTCATCAACCCAGCTCTCAACTAACATGAGAAAAAGAGTACCACAGGGGACCAACAGGCACTGATGGGGGAAGTTTTCTACATAGAGGGAGCAAGTAGCTACAAGTAGGACAGTGGGGCTTTAACTAGTGTTCGTTTTTTAATCAAACAAGAAATAACAATGTAAATATTTGGCATTTGATAGTTCATTTACAACTGTTGAGTCGATCTATAACGGCAGAGAAAAGATGTAGGGACACTTAACTTCTAACAACTTGTGGTGCAACTTAGCTATCCATGTTTTAAGTGGTTGTTGTTTTAACCCTTATTCTCCCCAAATCAAGAAATTCTGTTTACTATATACATGTACATCTTCTAATGTTATTAGCCTGGTTGTGCTAAATGTGCATGCATTGTTGACTACGATTCAAAAGTGAGAATGTCTGAATTTTAAGCAATGTGATTAAGTATTTTCTCTTTAATAATTTTCAAAGAGAAACATTGTTATTATGGTTTAATTAATCTTGCACTGATTACTGAAAAATGATGCGTCATAATGTTTCAAGCAAAGTCATAGCTAGAGAGAGCTGTACAGGTTTTAAATTTCAATTCTTGAATGGTTATTGCGATATATTACAAGTCTGAAAAGTATTTCTGATTTATAATGACTTACAACTGTGATACATTGTGCTTTGCATAAATACAATGTACTGTGAAATAAGGTGAATAGGAACAACAACATTGTTAAGTGTTATGAGTTTACAGTGCTGCATTTTTCAATGCCCTTTGACCTTTTTTTAATTTTAAATCCACCTTCTTTATCAACTCTTGTATGAAGGCAAGTAATGTTCATGGTTAGAGATTAAATGCATCATGGAAATGCTCAGTAATGGAAGTGATGAATAGTTGCAAGCATTTTATTAATTCCATGTGGTGTTCTTAGTGCGTGTATGCACAGTATTAAAATCATTCATCCATAATGTATTCATGTTATTGAACGTTGCTTATTATCTGTACAGTGGAAACTCATTATAACGAGGTCCCTGGTTGTATCAGGAATCTTATTATATCAGGGTAAAAAAACGAAAGAATATAAAGAGCTGGGATCAGCAAAATCACCTTGTTATATATCAGGGCTCTTTATATTGATGTTTCACTGTACTTGTATTTTAACATATGCAATAATCTTGATTTAGTCTATACAGTGGAACCTCTTTAGAAAAAACTCTAGTCTGTATTCAATTGAACCCTGCCCTGGTTCTAAGATCATGATTCACAAAAGAAATCTAAGACATCAGACCAACTTCATTTCTTTATTCCAGTTTACAACAAAAGCTTGGTTATTTTACCATTTCATAACGAGACTGTTATGAAAGTGTTTTATGTTAAAGAGGTTACAATTGAGTATTATTTCTCATTTCCATGTAATTAATTTACCCTTTAGAGACAGAGAGAGGGGAAGGAGAGAAAGAAATAAATAGTAAGGAGAGAGAGAGAGAGAGATAAGGAGATTCAGATAGTGGAGAGTAGGAACAGAAGAGAAGAAAACGAGTGTAAATTGCATACATTCCCATGGAGAGTACCAAGGCCCTATTTTTGAAAGAGTCTCTATCGGAATCTGTCACAAATCTTGATATTTGCAAAATTACAGTCAAAACTCTTTTTATGATGCTGGCCCTGGCATGAATTAATGAGATAAGAGAAGAAATTGAGAGAGAGTGTAATTGTATTCATGCACTGAACCTGTAAGGATAATTCTTATTGATCTACAACTCTTTGTACTTCTTTCTCCTTCCCCCTCTTACTGTCCATCTTCCTCTCTCTCTCCTTACTTTCTTTCTTCCTCTCCCGTTATAATACTTTCTCTCTCTCTCTGACCTCTTTTTCCATCTCCTAATTACTCTTTCTTTCTCTCTCCTTATCTTCGTCTCTTTACTCTCTCTCCTTCTTTCTCTATCTCCTTACTTTCTCTCTCTGTCTCCTTTCTTTCGCTATCTTAATACCATCTTTCTTTCTCTCTCCTTACTCTTTCTTTCTCTATCTCCTTATTCCCTTCCTTCCTCTCTCTCCTCTCATCAATTAATTTCCTCGCTCTCCTACCTTGTCCCTTTAAAGGCAGGGTATTTCATTGACATCGCTACCACTGCTGTAACGCACCATTGCACCATCTCAAAGAGTAGCATACGTACTATAGTATCCACACATTAGAGTACCCTCATGAACTAGTCGGTTTCATGAATGAAATACATGTAATACAAACAAACATTTATTTCCAAGCACATTTATTGTAACATTGAATGCATATTTATATGCTTTATATGGCAGGGGTAACAGCGCGGGATACAATATGAATACACCATTTTCAATCATTTCATTCTGCAAAATAAGCTACGGGGAGGAAGTTTCGACTCCTATATCACTACACTAATTTGTACATACACATATATATAAGTCACTCAAAATTATGTGTGCAACAGTCTACAAAATTATCAACCCTTTTTTAATGATTTCCTATGTTTTACCGAGATATGAGGCTGTTAAACTAGTGCACTTATTGTGAATATGCATTTTCTCTGCTTGGTAGCATACATGTATATGGAGAATTACAAACGCCTGTTGGCTAGGTGGACAGAAAAATAGTTTTGCTTGAAATTGTTACCTTTTTTAATTATCTGTAAGCAATTTTAATTGGGTTAGACCTGTGCCTATAGAACCACCCAAGATGTGTTCTGGAGTTGCATTTTTTAATGTCCCAAGATGAAAAATAATCATACATGTATTTTTATTAACACAATGTCTGTAAACACTCGAGCACACACACATATTGGAATACTTGTAACACTTAAAATAATCTTTGTTTGGAATACTAGCATGAGAAGTAATCCCTCCTGTCTTTCACTTAAAGTTTAAAAATTCAAGGAGGAATTAACTGTCTTAGAAAACTTTTTGCGCCGGTAAAACTCCACTTCTTTGTCCTGGACAGCAAATCATCAGCTCACTACAAGAAGGCCCTTACTGCTATTGACAATACAGAGCTCTTACAGCCTTCTAGCGGCCAGCCGACAAAATCCCTACCAAGATGGTCAATAGGCATGTCTTCATCAGTTTATAACTTCAGGATTATTTCCCAAATTCAATAGAGGGCTATTTTGCAATCTCGAGCTGATGATGACAGGCCTAAAGTTCTTATACTTATAGTTCTTATAACAGGTATAACAATTACATGAAGATTAAGACCATAAATGGGCTCTTGAATACACATGCAGTATAACTGTTCATAACAGCTATGTTCATATGTGACCGTTATAGTTTTAAACTTTAAGTTTGTGAAACCTCAGAATTTTAAACAATGAATTCAACCCTGATAAAGGTTCACATGGGACCGAAACAATGCATATCCAGATTGTTAAACCATGAGCCAGGTAAACAGTCTTCTTGACTATCTGGCTTATACATTTTAGTGAGAACAGAGTAGACACAGCTATCGCGTTACCCTAAGATCATTCATGGTTTATTATTTCAAGTGATCTTAAAGTTTCATAACCACGAGTGCATCTGCAGGGTCCATAGAAACAGAATAACCTTGGAGTTTAAAATCCTGACCTTAACTTTTAATTTTACGATCCGTTGTGTGAACCCAACTAGCTAGTAGCACGGAAAGGGGTTGGGATAATTCACTTTCATAAAAAAGGCTGTTGCACACAACTATACACTAACATCTTAATGGAAGAATCTACTCGAGTAACTAAAATTGATAACAAATTATGTACACACTTGCTAGGCAAACAAATAAGTTACTGAATCAGCCATTGGTATGACTAGGAAAAAAATAAGTACCACTGAAAAAACAACACCTTTTGAGTTTGACTCTAGAAAGTTATTGAATAGTAACAACTTGAAAGTAGACAGTCCTGTAATAAACAAAGGATTAGTAATACATGATTAGGTCATTAGTAAACTACAATCACCCATATACATCATGTACATATTCTAAAAACATACTCATTTTTACATCATTATTCAGATAAAATTACACTAAACATTACTTTAGAAGTAATCATATATTTAACGACATTTAGTGGTCCCATTTGTTTAACAAAAAACATCTGCATTCAGAATGCCAGATGTCTACGTCTTTGGTATATATGTATGTTGCGAGCTATCATTCATAGTTTTTTCTTCATAAAAATAGTTAAAGGAAACCTCACCCCCAGGAATAAGTGCAGGCATACTGAAAGATGAGATGTATTTTCCTGCCTTTATAATGTACAATATTCCTTACATAAGCATACAAGAGATATATAAATTAAGATATTCTTTATACCTCTCTCATAACCTTTGGTGGGGAATCTTGTAGATTAAAAGGCAATAATACAATAAATCTCTTAGAATAACTGAAGTTATATCTTGGGGTGATACTTCATTTAAGCTTACACATTGGACTACACAGACTTTGCAACATAATACTCAGGAGTGACATATAAACATAAAAGCACATTCCTTTCACTACTCTCCATTCCCCAAATTTAAAAATATTCATAGAAGTTAAACAAAGGTGATTTCTGGTGAGGACCCTATCTGCATGCTTCACAAAAAAGAGGAAAAACCTCTAGAAATGATATCAATTATTAGCTAACAACTTTGCAAATTTAGCGTACCACTCGCAAGAGGGTTAGTTAGAAGAATCAGCTGCATTCTTAACTTTCTTAAATGTCATTTCGACAGCAGTGCAGCCACTCAATTCCATGTGCTATATAAATTTGTTTTAAATTGAAGTAAAACATGTGCAAGTTCATTGATGAAATTATTAAATACAATTAATCCCAACACCAATTTCCTGCCTGCATTTATCAAAGGCTTATTTGGCAATTTATGAAAACAAACTTGTGCGAACAAAGTGCTAACATTTCTTACAATACCTTCTTCCTTATACAAACTTGATAGTAATTATTCCACTATATATTTATTTAATATTTTCCCATTCATTGTACCTCCTCAACAAAGGGTTGAACAACACAATCAAATCTGCACTAAACATCTTGCAAATTTCTACATTTCATGTGTACAAAGCACAGACAATTACACATGTAAAAAACATTTTTTTATTTGTTAATTGATACACCACCATAAAACATTGTTGAATAACCTCCATTTCATTTTCTTCTCCCGACACTCAAGACTGATCATCTTTACATGTACTTTACACTATGTTACACACTTTGAATTCATTTCTCCATAGAATACATACATTGGCATAAAGAGTGTTTCTATACAGCATCTACCTATACCCAGCCCATGCCTCCACTGCATTGCCACAATCACCAAAGGCAATCGAGCAGAGGTATGAGAGCCACTTTCAAGGAAAAAATGGATCAGCCCCAAATTACTGACAACGGTGTTTTGAGATGCTGGCTAAATTAGCTTGCCAGGGATTTCAATGATTTTTAAGAACATTTCCCCTGCCCCCCCCCCCCCCCCCCCATTTCTGACAGCCCTGGATCTGCCACTGAAGAAAAAAAACCTTCCTGGAGTACAGCCAAGAAGGTTATGTACTATCCCTGGTAACTTGGTTATATTCTGACAAAGTTTTACCGCGCTAATTTCTTCATTTGCAGAACTCTAGCTCTTAGCAATTGATGAAGTTTACTACATCCAAATGCTGAATAACTTATGGATAGGAAGTTCATCGTTGTAAAAAATAAAGAAGCAATCGGTGGACGTACAGCTTTTAGTCTTATCCAAAGGACTTGTTAATCCTGAGTTATACCAGTAAACCAAAGGGTAATAGCATATACCCTAATCTCAGTCTGTGTTGAACCTCATAACTTTCAGATTTGGGGAATCCCCAAATTAACTGAAATTTCCTCAAACGCTTTTAGTTTGCCGGGCTGGGTGTAACAAGCTGGATAGAAACACTTACAAAACTCACTGTACAACGACATTCGGATATAATCATCACAATATACAAAATGCATGTATACTTTTGAATACTACTCTTCATACTAGAAAGACCTTAATTTCTTTTCTTTTTTTCACTTTGGCACTACCATTGATGACAAGTTGATGAATAAATCTTTGTTAGATTACGAACACATAATGCTTATGAGCTACCACATTGCAAAATTTCCATGAATTCAGTCACACGGAAGGAATACACATACATGATTTGAACTACAAATAAACAAGATAAAGACTTACAATACATGAGTTGCAATTACATGTACATTATTCATTATTCTGCATAAATACACCAAAACAGGACATCATAAGTATTCATTTTTTTGGTCCTTCCACCTCAATGAAATAATCTTTAAAAGATATATTATCATACTTCAATATTTATGAGGGAATGGGAAAGATTGGTCTACACAAAGAAAAATAGGAGATAAATGAACAATGGAATGAACACTTCCACAGTGTAAAATCTGAACTGCTATTATACACATCGACAATCCAAGCACCTTTTTAAAAATGAACATTTCTACATTAATGTGTCGGTTATGAACATATGGCGTCTTTAAAAGAAAAAAACATACAATGGCAATCACACTTTCAGAGAATTCTTTTAGAACATATACAAAACTAAAAATAATACTGAACCCACATTCTCACTCAATCCATTTATAAATAGAAGAATTGCATTTAACCAACACAAGAAAGCAAGCACAAGAGAAAATCAGACCTTCAAAAAATAGCCTGGCATTGCGAGGGAAAGAATGGTAAGACATATTGCTAAGCTACAGATACTCTGTTTGACCTAAAGAAAGTTATATTGCAACTAGTTCTACACAAAAGAATCTTGCATACATTGAAGAGCAATTCTACAAGGTTTCATTTTCAATAAAGTTCTGGCCTTGGGCCATATAAGTACCAAGAAAACAAAAATATGAAATTGCCTGTTGCATGTTAATAAACAAACACAAGGCATCAACAATAACATGAAATGCATTTTTCTTCTTCTGGCAATATGTGTGTATTCGGTGACCTTAAGGTATTCCCAGAAAGAGCTTACAGGTATATCTACTTTTCCTTTTTCATTCTGCTGACTATAATAATAGACCAGTTCCCATATATGATTTCAACTTTAAGTATACTTATTCCTCCGATACTATGTGATACCGTATTGCATTCTTTAAACAAATGTATTTTAACAGTGAGAATGTAGTCCCCAAATTGTATTTAATGAGCTGGAAATTTTGTCTAAACTGTGTTTTAAAGGCCCAGGAGAAAGAAAATTACATTGCTGACACACATCGAGTGAGCTTTTGGGTCATTACAAGGAACCCCACAAAAATGCAATGAATACATGTGAATTTGTGAACTGGTCTATGTTTACAATTCACACAGAAAAAGAATTCTCAAACCTCAGATAGATACCTACTTCAAGATGACACAAATTAAAGATAAAGATTGTCTGAACGGCTGCATATTACACTAGGTGCAGTTATGGTGAAATCTTTCTTCACCATAAGACACACACAAACCAACAAAATATAGTCTACTTCAGCAATTGAATACACACCTTTAGGCAAGACAAATATGAATTACTACCATGATAAAAACAAAAAACAAGTCACATCATCCCAATAATATAGAATCTCTAAAAACTGTATAAAAAAGACAAAAATACAAGGTTTAGTGATCATGACATTAGTCTGACTAAATATGATCAGAATTACAAAGTTTGGTTTATTCTTGTGGCAAAAATTACATCATCATAAAAACAGCTGCGATTAAATCATCTCTTTTTGGTGGATTCGATCATCTTATATTGGAATCATTCAACTACAATGTATACTTCTCTACACTCTCATAATGCTGATAAAACGTTATTGCAAGGTTGAGTTGTGCTACAGAAACCTCCTGTGAAATCGTTCGTTATCTGTTTAAGCTGTCCGTTCATGGACAGACTTTTATTGGAGTTGAAGACTTATGAACTATGGCACGTAATTACGATGGCACTACAGTGTAGGGTCAGGGTTTCTTCATGAACAGAGGACCATTGAAATTTAAACTGTAAACTTCCCTTCTCCCAAAGAACTGATATCCCCTTCTCCCCTCTCTCTCTCTCTCTCTCTCTCTCTCTCTCTCTCTCCCGCTCTCTCTCCCGCTCTCTCTTTCTTTTCCCCACTCTCTCTCTCTCTCTCTCTCTGCTGCTGCTCTTTCTTTATTCACGTTCTTCATCCCATCTATCTCCTTATCTTCTCTTCACCTATCAACTCTTTCTTTCTTTCTGTTTCTTTCTTTTTCTCTCTCTCACTCAGTCTCCTTTAATCATCTCTCCCTACCCCTGTCCTCCATCTCCATCTTCACCTCTCTCTCTCTCTCTCTCTCTCTCTCTCTCTCTCTCAATAAAACAACACACAGTGGTCCTAATATTACCCATCCCCCTGGGTAGTTCAACTTTTCAGAACAAAATCAGAATATTTTTTTTTTAAATGGTAACATACCAGGCAAGATGCGAGCTATCAACCTCTACATATTTTCAGCAAAGTCCTGTACTTACTTAAGTTCTTGGACCCTTCAACCAATCCCTAGTGACCCATAGAATATGATTTGATTTTTCATTGACTCCAGCCTCCCTAATTCTCTTGGACTTTAAGTGTTTAATGGGTTATTTCATATGTAAATGTGACGGTATTATTGTGTGCATAGCGTATGGTTCAGTGTAACAACTTGACATATTGGCAGATCAGTTGTCTCTCTTCTGTACTTCTTGCAACTTGAGTATTGATGTGTTAAGAAATTATAATTGTAACAAGTCCTGCAGGCCTAAAGGGATCAAGTGCCTTCCTAGAGCCAAAAAAGGTTCATGGAATCAGTCATGTTTATTACCGGGGTAATAGTATATTTGTAAAGCGCTTAAAGACATTTGTATAAAAGCTAGATATTATTATATTATTATTAAGGGACATCATCTGCATGAAAATATTAATTTGCTAGAGATATTTGACAGAATTTGTTTTCTTTTCGATGAAACAAATTGTTTCCACTGTCAGTCTATTGGGGCTCTGTTTGATTGTGAAGTAAAGTGGCATACTGCAAACTCTCTTGTATGGGTCCTTGCTTCTTCTTGGTGTCCATATGGAACCATCCAGTCTTCACCTTCTGACACAGAGCAAACACAAGAACTACAAACATCCAAAGGCAGTGAATACATATGTGAAAGGGTTCAACCCTCATCAGAGTAACAGCATGTTTTGCGGTGGTGGAGCTTTCTCACTACCGGGCAGGGAAGGATTGCCCACGAACTGATGTTTCTGAAGGTGCTTCTGCAGGGCGCTGTTCACAATGAACGACTTGCCGCACACGGGGCATTGGTGGGGTCGGAACTCTGTGTGGATCCGTTCATGCATGTTCCTAGCACTGCACTGCGAGAAGCGCTTGCTGCAGAAGCGGCAGGGGTAAGGCTGCTCACCGATATGCGTGCGGACGTGGATCTGCAAGTAGCGACTCTGTGTGAAAGTCCTTCCACATATGTTGCAGATGAATGGTCGAATACCGTGCACTTTCTCGTGGTGGGCAAGTGCAGCCGTGTCGTCAAAACGCATGCTGCAGAACCTACAGCTGTACAGTGGACGCAAGGCAGAGTTGGACTGGTCCATTAATAGATTCTGCGCATTGTAATTTGGAATGGTATCATATGGAACGTTTGAACTAGGCATTGGCATTGGATCTACAGGAGACAGGGGGCTCAGTTTGTAGTCCCCATTTCTTACATGTATTCTCTCGTGAACATTACGTGAGCTCCCTTGGGTAAAGCGCTTGGAGCAGTACCGACACTGGTATGGTTTTTCGCCCGTGTGCGTGCGTTCGTGAATTTGCAGATAACGGCCTTTGCTGAAAGCCTTCCCGCAAAAACCGCAGATATGATCCCTTGGCCGCATGTGCGTCTGCTCATGACTGACCAGCAAGGCAGCATCAGTGAAGGTTTTATTGCAATAACGACAGCTTTGGATAGCTTGACGCACTGGAAGATTTGGCACAGTGGAATTTTCGCTATTCGTTTCTGGAGCCTTCTCGCCTTCCCCCTCCCCATGTGCTATCTCTGCAGTTTCGTTCTCTAAGGCTTCTTGCGCTTGCTTGCAATTCTGTTCAGCTTCTTTTGCTGCTTTAATCCTTTCATGGATCCTCTCATGCGCATTCCTAGAACTGGTTTGACTGAAGGTCTTCCCGCAGTACTTACAAGAGTAGGGTTTCTCCCCGGTGTGGATCCGAACATGGATCTCCAGGTAGCTCCTGTGCGTGAAACGTTTGCTGCAAATGTCGCATGAGAACGGGCGCAGCACATGGGACTGCTGATGTTGTTGCAGTTCTGAGGAAGACGCAAAAACCTCAGGACATTGCCTACAAGGGAATACTTGCCGCTGTTGCATCGGGGCAGGATGTATCGGCTGCTGCATAAGCATAGCTGGGAGGCCATTTCCCCCATGAATGCCACTGCACTCATGCCGAAGCAAGTCTCTGCTTCGTTTGAAGCTTAGACTGCACTTCTTGCAGTCATACATACCCCAGTTGCCATGCTTCTGTTCATGGACATTACGGGATGTCATCTGGTTGAAGCGTTTCCCGCAAACTCTACACGGATAAGGCTTCTCACCAGTATGCAAACGTTCATGCACACGCAAGTATGCCTTCTGATTAAAACCTCGTCCACAAACACCACAGATATAGGGTTTCAGGGAGCTATGAGTAAGCTCGTGTTGCATCAACTGACTTGCAAAAAGGAAGCACTTGCCACAGAACCTGCACTGGAATGGCTTGGAGTCACTGTGGATGCGCTTGTGAGTGCGGAGATGACTGCCGTCTCTGAACCTCATCCCACAAGTCGGCACGTCACACATGAAAGGTTTGATCCTGGTGTGGGTCCTTTCATGGGTGTTGCGTGCACTCCCTTGCGTGAAGGACTTATCACAGAAGCGACAGCTGTAGGGTTTCTCTCCTGTGTGGATGCGTATATGCGTGCGCAAGTACTCTTTATGGCTGAAACGTTTTCCGCAAACATTGCAGAGGAATGGCTTGTTGACATCCACGTTAATTTGGTTGTTTCCGTTTTCTGCCACCCTTGAGCCCTGCATACAGGCATGCCCTTCAAGATCTTCCTTTGTTGGGAACAGATCGCCACACAACTCACACTTCTGTCCATCTACAACACTATGCGTGATCATGTGAGCATTGTAGACCAGTTCAAGAGCAAACTGCTGTCCACACACGCCGCATACATACGCTTTCCCACTTCCTGCTGCATCTTCTAAACCACCCTTGTTAGGTCCCTCAATCTCCGCCCAAACATTGTCCCCGTTACTACGTTCATACTCCTCATACCTTTGCAAATTTAGATCCATCATTGGCTCGCCATTGCTCATGACATAACCACCCATCCTCTCACTCTCTTCATCTGACCTCTGACCTACTGGATCATAATAATCCGACCCTTGACCTCCATTCTCATAACCTGGGGAGCTCTCACTCATCTGTGCTTGCTCTACGGGATTCTCTCCTCCATTCTCATACGAACTCTCACCTGTAACCTCTGAACTCTGACCTCTCAACTCTGAATCCCCATCTCTAGCCTCTGAACCATGACTGCCGAACTCTGACCTGTGACCTGTGAAAGCCTCGTTGTTGGAAAACCGTTTCATGGCTTCTGCTTCTGCCACCATGGCAGCAAGGGTCTGTCTGTCGATGCTCTTGACCACATGATGACTGGTGGAAGATCCTTTCATGACTTTGTTGTGGGAGTAACGAAGATGACGGGCAAGGTAGATGGCAATGGTGAACAGTCGACCGCAGAACTCACACTTGTATGTTCCAGAATCTGTAAAAGCAATTTTGGGGGACAGTATCAGTATGTCTGCTCCGTATATTGGACCACTGTGTGTTGTTTTAATGAGAAAGAGAGAGAGAGAGAGAGAGAGACAGAGAGACAGAGAGAGAGACAGAGAGAGAGGTGGAGATGGAGGAGAGGGGTAGGGAGAGAAGATTAGAGGAGATGGAGTGAGAGAGAGAGAGAGAGAGAGAAAATGAAAGAAAGAGTTGCTCAAGTCTTCAACCTCACACAGTTCTCACATCAATAGAATACATGACCCAACAAAGCACAATGGCACAATCTCACAATATCTGACTATAATACAGGCAGATATATTGCAAGAACGGGATCTAAACATTATTTCTATGTAGCTTCACTCCGATGACCTTTCACCTTCTACCCTGTAAATACTGTGATGAACTCTTAATCAGATACGCAATTTGCATTCTGACTATTGAAATACAATTATTTGTAACAGGTGAATGAAACCATTTGTAACGAGGCACTTAACAAAGATTATGTGCATTTGAATCTATCACATTACGAAAATGACCAATTGGTCTTAAAGTATTATTATTAGGAAATGGAGGAGACAATCTGACCAGACAAAAACACAATGACTGAAATTAAAACCTAAACCAGGGTCCATGCCTCTGATTTCTCACTTTACCAAAGGGTCCACAACATAAAGGGAAAAAATCAATAACTCAATATTTTATAGCTTTTGAAAAAATGGAGGCAAAAACTTAATTATCCAGGTCTTTGTCTTTGGTTGTACTTTGACAGTTTTGTTTATGTTCTTTTTCACCTTTTTGGCCAACCAAAGTAAATTGGTAGCTTATAGACAATGGTTTTAATCAGTTTTTAACCACCTTTGTGAAATCAGGCCTATTGCAGACCTGCCAACCACTGGAATTCAAAAACTGTATTCTTTAATCCCAAAAGTTGTATTTTACTGACAAAAGTTGGATTTTTAAAAAAAAACACGGACTGTTACGCGGATCAATGCCTCTTACAGTTCCTACATACAGGAAGAATTTTTTTATGGATCATTGGTTGAATTTGCATGATTTTGTCACGACTGTTGTATTCGATGAACCAGTGAACATCCCAAAATTGTCGATGCGAGATGCTTGTAGGATACTTGACAGGACAGAATGGGCATTTTGCCATTGAAAATGGCACACACACACAGAAGAAAATCATATTTTATTGAGGAAAATCGTACTGTCATATTTGCTTCTAAAAATTGTACGAAATACGACTAAATCGTACTGGTTAGCAGGTCTGCTATTGACTCCTGCAACATCTTCAGAGGTAAACGCAGGTACACATCGCTCTTGTATCTGACTCAGGGAAAAAAATACATGGGGCTCAGGGCGAATTAGCCCCCGAAATGCCCAAAAGAGCCCCCTAAAGTAAAAAAGAGCCCCCAAAATTTGCATAGAGTTCAATGCAAAACAAATTAAAGAGTGTTATTTTCATGCAAGCAAGCTTGAAAAGTAGCTCCCAAAATTTTTTGAATAATTTTTTCCCTGATCTGACTTACTTGAGTCATACATAAGGCTGGCCAGCTCGGAGACAACGTCCAGCTTCTTGGCGAATTCCTCCCCGTAGTAGACCAGGAGTTCCGTGGCAGGCTCGATGGCTTTGCAGGTATGGTAGTAGATCTCTCCAAGGTGCTGGAAGGCCACCAGGTTCTGCTCTGACAAGTTGCGCGCACAGTTGACAAAGCGGAGCCAGTTGCCCTTCCTCTCATTCTTCCCGTCGATGCAGTGGATCACTTTGCCCTGGACACAGATCTGAAAAATGTCCACACAAACAAACATCAACTGTAACGTTTATTGTTGAATTTTCCATCAGTATGCCCCAACATAATCATGACATGCCTTCAATTCACTCGTGTCCATGCATTGCATATGACAACCTGTACAAGTTCTTGTGCCATAAGAGTATACGACTATCAAATTAACTTGCAAATTAATAATAATACCCTATACTAGACTTCTCATGTTAATAATTTTGTGAAATATCCAGGTTTCATAACAGCCATAGCTATCCATCAAGCCCGATTTACAGAGAAAGCATCATATGCAAAGCCATTACACAAACGGATCCGGCAGCTGAAGTAAACCATCTTCAGGTAGGTGCTTAAAAAGGTTAATGGTTTAAAGGATTAAATGGTTACACATTTCTTGTTAACCCTTCGCCTGCGAGAACCTTGTCGTTCCTGTACTAAACCAATGGGAATGACAGAATTTAGAAATCAAAGGGTTAAAAGCATAGCAGGCCTACCTCCCAGGCGAATCCACTCCAGTAGCCAGCATCATTGCTCACAATCTCCCCTGCATAGGGGCCGAAGCGCACCCCTTTGGGGATGTGTTTCTCAGCCCACACCCCTTCCCCACACCCCTCCACACCCGACTGACGGATGGAGAGGAAATCAGGGAGGGTCAATCTGGCCCTGTTTTCGCACTCTGCAAGGACCGGTTTGTCTTCGATGATGGTGAAGGGGTGCAGTGGACACTCCCCTTCATAACGCTCCTTGCATTCCTCACAATCTATACAGCAACAAGAAAGAAAGAGAACAAGGGAGGATAAACAAGCAGATAACAATTGTAAGAATTGCTGCGGTCGCGCCGGCCGTAGTCGTATTATACCCGATTGGCCCCGAGTTAGGCCACGGGAAAGACACATAGTCTCGTCATGCTACACTCCCTTTAATATCTTGGCAAAGGCTATTAGTGCCACAGCGGGACTCGAACCACAAACCAGATGATTCACAGTCCAGGGACATATCCTCTAGACCACGACACCTCTTCCCTTTACCAAGAACAGACTACAAGAATGCACACAAATGGAATTACCCATAACCTCCTGACAAGCAACAGCAACTAGACAGACTCGCTGAGTAGCATGCAAAGTAAACGATCCCCTTGGTATACTTCTACATTATACCCATAATTTTTACTACCCTGGCTAAATATATCATTATATGCATCAGCATCCACACATGGATGCATTTGGCCAGCGCAGTGGGATGAACAACAATAGGCCCATCTCTATTATATATTTCCCAGGTAGACATATTTCATCCCTGTGGGCCTCTTTTATCATTCTCAATACTACTACGATATGAACCCACATTACTTTGTTACGTACCGTACTCTATGATTTTCAAAAACAACAATTTATGAATGCCGCAAAAGTAGGCTTGGGCGGTTGTACGATGCAAAGCTATTTTAAAAGGCGTAACGATGCATAGCCATAAGAGCCCTATTTCTTTTAACAAGCAGAGACCATATTTCACATGATGATTCTTTCATAGCTATTGTACCATGTAGAAGCTATTGAAATCGGTGCAGAATGAATTTCTATAGTCATGGTACGGAATGTATTGTGTGCAGCTACATAAAAAAGAATCTATTAAATAACGCCTGTTGCCATGACCTCTTTCGTGAAGAGTTCATGATTATTGTGTTTGTATACCTGGTGGGATCATGACCGGTCCTACTTCTACCGGAAAGCTGATCATGAGACATTACATAACCCTGGAGACTTTCGTATTGTTCACCACATCATTTATGTAACAGGGAGCGGCATATATTTGTCTATATTTCAGCCTCTTATCACGAAGTCGGGCTAACTCAGACCCGGGAGAACTCTGCCCACTGCAAAAACAGTCAGTTTTAGGTTTAGGGTTAGGTTTAAGGTTAGGGTTAGGGATAGGTTTAAGGTTAGGGTTAGGGCTAGAGTTAGGGTTAGGGTCAAATGACAAAAAACTGACCGTTATTGCAGCGGGCCAAGTTGTCCCGGGTCCGAGTTAGCCCGGATCCCTTTTATCACATAGAAATACCATTAAGCTCTGATTCTATGAGTTCAAGAAGGATGTATGTATACTTCTACAAAAAGGGTGTAAACTCTGTATTAACGAATAATGCCCTTCTTGCTCTCCCTGGATGAAACCATCTGTTTAGAACCGAAAGGCCATTAACTATGTGTTACAACTGTATAAAGGAGTATCAAGTATAAATTAAATGTGTTAACACCATTCTGGCTGCAAACAGGCCACATCATCATTTTTCCCCCCATATCCGGTGACAAGTTCCCAATTTAACCTACTTTTACTTGAATGGTTTGAGTAGAGATTTTGCAACCCTGGAGCCTTTTGTATTGATCACCCCATAAGTTATGTTTACTTGAAGTAGTATCGTCTATGTTTAAGGCTTTACATTGAAATGTATTTGTCGATTGTGTGGTCAATGCACGCTTTCTCTATTTCTGTCTCTCTTGTTCTCTCCGTCTATTGTAGTCTCTCTTTATGTGCTTAGATGTCTATTTATCCCTTATACTATGTACTTGCCCTAGTGATTTCAATGAGCCTCTGTCTCTCTCTCTTTCTCTCTTCTTCTCTCTCTCTCTCCCTCTCTTTCCATAGATTATACTTTTATTTTTTCTCTCTCTGCTTATGTTTACCTGTCTTTGTGCTCATATACATATATATGTTTGTCTACAGGAATGTCTCCGTCTGTGTTTCCATCTGTCTAGTCTGGTCTCCCCTCCCTCTGCCTATCGGTATTGTAAGTATCCTTTTATCAACTTTACATGTTTCATTATCCTGACTACTATATACCTACCCTACCTATTTAGTGCTTCCCTTTCTCTCCCCCCCCCCCCACTCTCTCTCTCTCTCTCTCTCTCTCTTTCTCCCTCTGTCTATTTGTATGCTCCCCTTTCTTTCTCTACCCCTATATTGGTCTCTTCATTTTTCTTCCCTTTCTCCCCCTTTCATATCCCCCTCCCTCCCTTTCTCATGCCTCCTCCTTCAACCTGCCCCCCATAATACCCTTACACATGACACTTACAGATAAAGCAATCATATGGCACGCGAAATTGCACAAACAATTTTTGCTTCATCTCCCTCTCCCTCCCCTTCCTTACCCCCTCTTTCTCCCTTTTCCGTCTCCTATCCCTATACTTCCAGAAATGGCAATCATCAGGCGTGCTAGGAGTACTCGCACAAACACTTTCGCTTTCTCTGCCCCAAACCCCTCCCCCAAACTTACAGATACTTATCAGCCTCCCACCACCCCCCCCCCCCAACCACCACCACCCCCCCCCCCCCCCATCATACCCCTATACTTACAGATATAGCGATCATCTGGCATGCTAGATTGCACATACATTCTCCGTCTTGCTGCTTGCCCATCAACAAATACTGCATTGTCTGAAAAAACAGGAAAAAACAGACATCAATGAATATCATAAATATAGCATAGACTATTTATTCAGGAAGAAAACAAATTTATACATAGATATATGCACGAGCAGTATGAGGGGGAGAGAGAGAGAGAGAGAGCGGAAGAGAGAGAACTTGAGCATACTATACAAATATTTACTTATAAAATCCAGACAATTGTGAAATCCATGGCGTGGTTCATATTGTCATAATCAGTTGTTAGATCAGACCATATATATATATATATATATATATATATGCTGTATATCACTTTTGGATCACGGTAACAAGTATAGTCTCCCCTCCAATCATTTTTTACTAGCTCCCAAAATGACTTCATATTTGATTATTGTGATTATTTAATTCAGGTATCGACAGATAACTGTTGACAGCTAGTTAAACCAGCAGTTCCTGCAAAGAAAATTAGTTTGTTGCTGGTCAGATCATGTTATGTATCACTCATCTACTTTAACAAAAAAAGAGAAGTAACTAGACATTTCTAACCCCCTGGGTATCTGTTTTTTTACTCCCAGCTCGACATCTAATAAAACTAATAAACCGTTCTTGTATAGTGCATATCACATAATGATATAACATCCCTAGGTGCTTCGATAGAATTGGCATGCTATTACCCTGGGGGAGGGGGTGTGTTTCACAAAGATACTAAGTTGAACTTATCTCTAAGTTGGACTTAACCATTATGGAAAACCATTGGCATCTATTATAATATTTTGTAAAACTTATTTTAAAAGGAATAAAATGTTGATTCAAATCATTAATATTTTCTATTACCAACAGGGATTTCATGTTCTTGATGTGGAATTTATAAAGATCTAAAATACTTGAATTTTCGCTGATGAAAGTATTTGATTTTGAGGCTACAAATGTCCAACTTAAGAGTTGAGTTCGACTTAGGATCTTTGTGAAACACACCCCCTCCCCCCCTGGACTTTGGAGAGTGGCAGATGTGGATTAATGCCTTGCCAAAAGATGTGAATGCCGAGCTGAGTATTGAACCTACACCCTTGGATGACGAGTCAAGTGAATGCACCACCTCATCTCAATCTATTCACCAACAACTTTCGACCAATCAGAACAAGCTATCTACAAGTACATGGTTCGTATCAAAAGATGTGAATGCCGAGCTGGGGTTCGAACCTACACCCTTGGAGGAGAGTCAAGTGAATGAACCACTATACCATGACACCTCTACATCTATTCACCCATAACTTTTGACCAATCGGAACAAGCTATCTACATGTACATGGTTCATTCATATCAAAAGATGTGAATGCCGAGATGGGGTTCGAACCTACACCCTTGGAGGAGAGTCAAGTGAATGAACCACTACACAATGACACCTCTACATCTTTTCACCAACAACTTTCGGCCAATCAGAACAAGCTATCTACAAGTACATGGTTCGTATCAAAAGACGTGAATGCCGAGCTGGGATTCAAACTTATACCCTTGGAGGAGAGTCAAGTGAATAAACCACTATACCATGACACCTCTACATCTATTCACCCATAACTTTTGACCAATCGGAACAAGCTATCTACATGTACATGGTTTGTATCATAAGAACCAGTGATTGAACCACTATACCGTGACACCTCTACATCTATTCACCAACAACTTTTGACCAATCAAAACAAGCTATGTATGTACATGGTTTGTATCATAAGAACCAGTGAATGAACCACTATACCATGACACCTCTACATCTATTCATCCACAACTTTTGACCAATCAGAACAAGCTATCTACATGTACATGGTTTGAATCATCTCCATGAAGCCAGAAGGGCATCAACCCTAATCAGTTTTAACCAATTGCCTACTGGAACCGGTTGGCTTCTGTACCAAAGCCTATGGGAATGATAGAATTCAGTAGTTAAAGACTTAATGCTCTTATGGCTCTCAACAAAAAGGCACTGTAAAAATAGCATGCAAGTCTATATGGTGCATGTGTTGTAAATGATAACAGTCTGTCCATTAATGAAAATGATTAAAAAAATGACCCCAAAAAGTTATCAAGAAAATGATAGAGAAGGAAAAAGACCAAGGGACACATATTGAGAAAGCAGACAGTGACAAACAGAGAAACAGACAAAGACAAAGGCGGACAAACAGAGAAAAATAAAAACAGTGAATGCCACTGAGAAATTGAGAGAGGCAATTGGTGCAAGAGAGAGGGGAGTGAGAAAGAGAGAGACAGAGAGAGCAAAAGAGAAAACCAATATCTGGCAAGTCAGAGTACAATACATTGAGAAAGAGGAAAGATTGGAAAGAGAGTTAGGGAAAGGGAGGGTTAAAAAAAAGCAGGTCAACGGACAGAATCAGACAGACAGTATTCAACTCCTGAATAATGCATTTTCCAAGGCCGCTATCAACACAATACAAACAATTGTCACAAAAATAGAAATCATCTCAATTCTCTGGTAGGTGCCTATACACAATAAAGGCTGGTTAGTGGTTAGACAGCATAAACATTGCCCCCAAAACACAAAATTATGTTCTAGTTCAAATAAAAATCTATTCTTGAAAAGAAAAGAGCTTTCTACATTCTACAGCTCCACTTCAAATTTGTGTACCTTACAAATCATGTTAATATTAAAGTAAGCGAGTAAACGTAGGACCGTTAAATTTACGTTAGCCATTCATTTAGTACACACAAGCTGTTGTGGTAAAACACCACGGTTTAAATAACAAGAACAAGCTATAATAGAGGTCCGGTTAATCCAGATTCTGTCAGTTTATATTTTTAATTTTTCAATCATCTGTGTCTTTCTCTCTTTAACACGCATCTCACACAGTCCCACTCCCCCCCCCCCCCTCCCCCCCCCCCCCCCCCCCCCCCCCCGCCCACCCCCCTTCCCCCCCGAAAAAACCCAGTCAAGGAATGTCTTCGTTTTAGTATTGAGTAAGGCTGCGACGAGGAGTAGAATATTCAAGTACTCGCACTGTTGACAACTACTCAAGTACGATTTGTCGTACTCGAATAATCAGCCGCCATTTTTTTTTTTTGGCGCGTCACCGGCACCTGGCACTAGCCAGATACCCGTGCCCTGCGGGGAGAGCGTCGGCATGGTGGGTAAAAATATTTGCAAGCTCAACCACTGTCGATTATTCGAGTATTCACCTGTAAGCATGGGAGTGTACATGTACTCGAGTACCTCATTACACGGTTATGCACAGCCTTAAAGGGATCTGGTAACTTTGTCTTAGATCCTTTAGAAATAATCCTTGATTGAGCTCATACTGCAATGATAATTATAAACCTTTAGGTCAGTCAGGAACTCCATGACTTTTACAAGCCCATCGCCTGTCTGATTATCAAGATGTAAATGATTGGAATTATAAATTTTGAAAACCGTTCGCTGAAGGGTTTTCATTACACTACAGTCTATTGGGGAAAACGAGTATGGTAAAACCGGTCACTCAAAGATTTTTTCTTTTTTGAGGCACTTCTTGATCATTTTGAAGCGCGATTTTTTTGTCAGGGCTTCAATATTACACCATATCACAGACACTGGTAACATGTAAGATCGTGTATCTCAGATTTAACATTGTTAAACGATCTCTTTAAACGGTGCGTTATTTTCTCAGCTGATCGGGTGCGCGACACAGGAACAGTTCCAGGCAGTGGACTGAGGTCTGGTATGCTTGAAGGTCTAAAAAGTTTCACTCTGGGGTCTTAGTGGCCACCTCTCTATAGAGGTCGCCTGTCTATTATAGTGGCCATGGGTTTCGTCTCCCTTAAAGGTAAAGACCAGTATTGGAAACGCCCCAATTTCAAAAAATGAAAGGGAAGCTCTTATTACCATTCATGTGAAAGAGTATGTTTTGACTAATACATGAAGATAAAAAATTTGCCGGGAAACCGCCTACTAATTGATATATTTGGTAATTTAGTTTATCTATTGGTGTGTGAGAGATAAACACATGTGTCGCGCACGTGTGCGTAGTCCCATATACATCTTTCTGTGTACAGTGCTTGTAACTTTACGAAGACTGGGCCAAATTTCTTATCATTTTGATGATTCCAGAACCTTGCAGTACACACCAATACTTATATGCTAGATGATCAACCTTTTCTGATCGATTCCACAACGTTTCTTTCACAATGCAATCACATGACCATAACTGGTCTTTATCTTTAACTAGCAAATGTGTGTTGTTGAATCTGTCTAGAAAGGCCACCTGTCTGCAGTGGCCATTTCTAAGTTTCCATTGGGTCGCCTTAATAAACAGGTTGACTTGACTGAATGCAGATACTGCAGCGCAAAAAATTGCTACCATCCCCAAATGGAATAAAATTTCAGTTTTCTCCTAAGCTCATTCTCCCTTTAAAAATAACATTAAGGTTCCATTAGAAGTCGGACAGTCAGGGCACAAAAGACTATACATTGTAAACTCTATTGAAAAGAAGTTTTAAACAGAGTACAAAGTTCAGAAAGATGCATGCTATACCATTGCTATAAATATAGCGTTATTGTGAATAAGTGCCCTGCACCTACATGCCTATTGATACAATGTGATAGCTACCTGCACATTAACAATGTGCAAAGATAGACTATAGAAAATAAAGAAAAAAATACTATTGTACTCATTTTTTCTACCATATCTCATACACTTCACATGAAGTACTCATAGAGCAATATGTTTGTATGTGTAGAAATTGCATGCCTACACAGCACTGCTGGTGTAATGTGCTTTGTAACTTGTTTGGGCTGTTGTTGAAAAGAAAGCCATATTGCGTGACAGTATGGAAAAGATTAATTTAAAAAAAATAGAATGTAATAAAAATGTGCGCAGTATAAGGGTCTGTCTAGGAATCATACACTTAAAAGACGACACCTGATGCTATTTCTTGCTCATTATTCAATGAATGTCATGATTTATTATAATTAAATTACAATGTCCTTTTTCCTGTTCATTTGCATGTTTGTGAGAAACTTTATTGAAAAGACACAACACACGCATTAAACAACATCTCATTACCAGGTACATACATGTATTACTTATTCCTTGATTATACCTTCATTTTTTGGGGGTGGGGGGGGGGGGGGGGGGGATACGCACTACATGTTTATTATGCAAGGATAGTTGGTGTTTGCCAAAGAATGAAAATAGCAATTTAACATTTAAAACATCTTTGAAGCACTTATCTTTTCTGTTAGTACTGCTTTTCAGCACATTACTTTACTACAAGCCATGCTTGGTCCATGGCACAGCTGTAATAGTCTATCGACCAAAATACAAGTGACTTGTACTGGTCTATTATGATAGATATGATAAGACCTCTCTACAAGACAGAAAGAAAAATAAAAATCTTCTCAAATCCTTGGGGCTGACTAAAATCTCAAATGGGATAAGATTGGCCAGACTGATATGGTATAATCACATGGTTAGGACTTGGGAGGGAAATAAACTTACGGCTTGGAGAATTAGGACCATACGAACAATGAAACATCCAACCCCATAGCATGGTAAAAATAGCTGTTAAATGCCGATGAGGATGATGCCTAAGTCTACCATACAGTTAGTATGACCAACACTTTGCCGCCAATTATTCTCTAGTTAGTTTTCAACACTAACCAAATTTTGAACTTCACCCCTGCAACCACCCTTTCGGTAATGTAGGTGGCCTTTTACTACATTTAGCCCTGGTTTATTTTGTAGTACATTTGACAATTGTCTACTATGAAGTTTTGGGATCTACAAAAAATACAAGAAATTGGCTCAAGCTTGCCTGGAAGCACAAACTAGTAGAAAGGCTGCACACAGATACGAGTACATGGGACTACACAGACATGTGGAATCCAAAATCGAACCATACTTTCAAAATATAATCAGTTATATTTGGATTATGTGGCAATTTAAGAAACATGTGACATTGCTACTTGGTTTTCTTCGACATAATAAGAATAATAGGAATAATAGAAATAAAAAGAAGCTCACATATTATTTTGTTTACCTTTACTGGAAACCACCCTTCTCTTAAAGACCGTCAATACTACTGGGCCAGAAGAGATTAGACCACACAGCGAGGTCACTGACAGGTGGCTATCTCATTAACTCAGCTCTCAACTAACATAAGAAAAAGAGGATCATGGGGGACCAACAGGCACCGATTGGGGAAGTTTTCTATATAGAGGGAGCAAGTAGCTACAAGTAGGACAGTGGGGCTTTGAAACTCACCTTGCAGGGGAGGACTAGATCTGGCCTCACATTCTGATTCATCTCTGCTGCCCTCTTCTGCTACTTTCTCATTTGAACTCTGACCTTCTGACCTCTGACCTTCTGACCCCTTCTTGACCTTGGGTGAAATTTGGGCTATCTGTTGGTGGACGTATCTGAGATGGATGGCCAGCTGGCCGGGCCCAGAAAACTCATAATTGCATAGGTGGCACAAGGAAGATTTGATTTCTACAAAGAAAAGGGTAAACAAAATTATCATAATACGGTATAGTATACCAATCACAGACTTTAGAGCCAAAAACAGTAACTGTTGCAACATGAAGAAACTTTGTGAATTTGTATCAACAGCAATTTCAGCAGTAAGAATTTGTTTTGAGCAATATCATTAATATCATTCACATTACCAGATGTGTGGCAAAAAGGAAAATGTTTGAATCGCTTCCTGAATATGGTATGTAGGACTATTACATGTACAGGTAGATGCAGGATAAATAATAAAACAATGAGGTGAATAAGACCCCAAAAAATTGTTTCCATCTTCATTTCTTTTTCCAGGAAGGAAACAGATATTTTTAATTCATCATGAACAAATATAATGAAAAGGACCTATATTTCTGGGAAATGAAAATCAAGTCTAACATAATTTTGTAACTTTTGTTCTTAGTGATCCCTTTACAGTACTTACAGTCAAAAGTGTATAGAAAGGGGATACACACTAAGTCCTTACATTTAGTTTCTCTCTCCTAAATGTGTCAGTGAGAAATAGTGACTCAAGGGGGGAAATGCCATCTTTAATTCGTTTTGGGCAGATGGGCATTGTTTCAAAAGACCGTCATAAGTATAATTTCACAGACATCCCATTGAAATATGTGTTAAATTTAATGCGAACATTTCATAGGATTGTCTGTGAACTTGTAATTATGATGGTTTTGTGAAATGCTGCCCTGGGCCGGTGTATTCAATTCAACCCAAATTGGCTAAGTATTTTATCTAAGCCAAATACTAAGTAAAAAGCTTAAATTTTGTGCTTAAGTATTGAATTGGATACAGGCCCAGGTCTTTAAATACATGTGGTTGTTTAAGAAAGTTTAGCCCCTTCCATGCCAACTGAAATACCAGTAACTACTGTAAATGTTCAAGATTAAAATGTCCATTTTCTATTCCTTGTTTTATGGGTGAATCTTCCATAAAGACAATCTTATGAATGTATAACCAGCTTTATATTCTGGGCGAAAGATTTCAGCTTAAAGGGATCCGGTAACTTTGCCTCAGATTCTGAAACAAAATCCTGAATTTAGCTCATGCTGCAATGATAATTATTAACCTTTACATGTAGGTCAGTCAGGAACCCCATGACTGTCTGATTATCAAGATATTTATGATTGGAAATCGAAACCAAATTTTGCGTTTTCCTAACGGTTTTCATTACACTACAGTCTATTGAGGAAAACTAGTATGGCAATACCGGTCACTGAAATATTTTTTACTTTTTTGAGGCACTTCTTGATGATTTTGTAGCGCAATTTTTTTAGGGCTTCAATATTACACCATAAACAGCAAGTTGACACTATGAATATGACGGACAAAGAAAGAGGACAAAATATACAGTTCCTCATTCTACCCTCAACAATTGCTGTGGTAGACAAAGGAACATCCCTTCACTGCTGAATATGCATGTGACACCTGTTCTACACATTTTTACATAATAGCAGTGAAGGGATGTTCCTTTGTCTACCACAGCAATTGTTGAGGGTAAAATGAGGAACGGTATATTTTGTCCTCTTTCTTTGTCCGTCATGTTCATAGTGTGAAGAGGATAAATGGTAACTATACCTGTAATTAAATTATCTGCTTGATTCATTTGTTCTCCAGATTGTTCTTGAGGCAGGTCTTCAAGGTCTTCAAGGTCTTCTGATAATCTGCGTGGAGATTTCTGCTTGCGCCGACCAGACATTTCCATCTCTTGAATTCATTGATTTCTTTCTGAAAAAGAAGAGAAGAGGAAATTTCGTCATTTTAGGATGAGGGGAGTAGTTGGCATTATGTACATGAACCATGAATTGCCAGTTTCGTAGCCGAGTGGTTTAAGCACTTGACTTGAAATTTAAAGGTCCTGGTTCGATCACCGACATGACGCTAATGTCTTTTGGCAAGGCATTAATCTTCATTTGCCACACTTGACCCAGGTGAGGTAAATGGATAACTGGCAGGAATTAATTCCTTGGAATGCTGGAGCGCTGTAATGGCAGGTAGGCCAGAGCCATCTATAAACAGAGTTTGGCCAACCCGTGTCGAGTTGGTCACAATATGGCGACTACTGCTTTGTTGGGCTAGCACAAAACAAAATAATATACGCCATGTTGTGACCCAGTGAAACCAAGTTGGCCAAACTCTCCTAATTAATGGCACTGAGCTAGGCTAAAGCCGGGGTAATAATAAATGCGCCTCGGAATAGAATTTCTAGGTAGTCGTAGACAGCGCTATAGAAATGCCTATTATTATTATTATTACCAGTTTCTTGTCACTTTTGAACATCCAATATAGCAGGTATAGCATTAACAGGTAAGGCTCGACACTTAAAGGCACTTGGACATCCACATGGGCGCCGAACATCAAAAATTAAGCCCAGAGCCCCAGACCCCTATTATTTAGATATTTTTACATAGGGCTCATGCAAACAGACTCTTAAAAAAGGACCCCCTTCCTTCTTGACAGCTACGGTACTTCTACTTCTACGACGATACTCAGCAGGATCCATAAGTCAGGGTGTATAGTGCTGAGGAATAAACTATCTAGTTCTTGGTCTAGATGCTGGTACATTTAATCCAACAGGTAAATGGTACTGGGGAAGAAAGTTTCAAACTTAAGATTCTGAAGCATCAGTGTTAGAATTGGACTTGTCTTGTTCCCGATGATCAACTTGATCAGCTTTTGACACGACTGAGTGACAGGTCTGGTGCCCGACCCCCCACTCCGGGAACGGAGGACCGCATGCATGCTCCAAAAATGTCCGGTAAAGGGGTACTTTTCACGCAGCAAAGTCCGGCTTTTAACACATGCAAAATCGGCCTGTATTGACTTTACACACCAGACATAGGGGGGGGGGGGGTGTTGTCAAAAGGAGGGAAAATGCATACGCGTACCCTAAATAACACTGAGTGGGGGGGCGGGGTATGGTGTCAAATAACTTGTATTACTTTTGCTATCATTTAAAACTATGTGTTGCTTTTATGGACAAAAGCTCTCATGTGCAGGAAAGTGTCATTCATATTCTAGAAAATACAAGGATGAACTGGGCCAAAGATTAACAGAAAGTCCAGAATTACAAACAGTGCTAGTATCACACGTTACATGGCTATCCTTCGAGAGAATTTCCATATTTTGGGGGAGCACGTGTTTAAAAACTTGAGTTTAAAAGGAGATCACTGGCTACCACGGTACAAAAAACACCCTCAAATTTCAATTGATCAAGTTGACAATAATCTCATCTACAAAATGTTTAACTAATAAAGAATGTTATAAAACTGGAATAGGGTAATTTTTCCATAAATTTTGCTAATTATTTGGGCATCAATAGTTCTTTGATTAAAAGGGAGACCGTGGTCAATACTCATGCAGCCCTACATATGAATGCTTATGTGACTGGAAAATTTTAAGACTAAAATCTCTAGAAAAGATGGGCTGGGATGTGATGTGCCTGTGACCAATAGTATCACTGTTTCAATTATTTCCATAGCACAGACAATGGATATTCAAGAGCGTTTGACTACATGGACACTTGCAATTGCGGTAAGTGCAGTAACTCAATGAATTTTAGAAATATAACAGGAAACATTTTCTTATCATCACGATCAGGGAAATCTGAAATTACAAGATTTATCACGTCCACTCTAGACTGGTATTCCTTGATAAAACTGACATATCTTTCAACCTTCCCAAAACACAGACGGCAACCCTTGCCTCATGCACAAGGGAGGCGGGATTTAAAAGCTGATTTTCAACGGAAAGCGACAAAAAGTTTGCCCTCTGTTTTTCTTTATCTAGACTCAATGAAGAAATAATTAGTTTTAATTGAAGCAAAAATATGAAACAGGTCAGTGAAAGTTTGAGCAAAACCCACTTAAAAATAAGAAAGATATGAATATTTGAAGGTGCCGTCAATCAAACACAAATTAGCTACTCTGTGGCATTTCTTGCAAGGTCCCCTCCCATCTGCCCTTCAAAAATTTACATTTTCCCTTAATAAAATTGTTGATCATACAGTGTACATTCAATTACCAGCACCGGTACTGCAAATATGTTTTTATACAACCCCTGTATGAAACAAGTTTATTCTGTCATCAATAACTAAGAAAAATGCAATTTAGAGGAGAGCTCGCAGGATACCTCACAGTGTTCTCAATTTGTGTTTCGCTGATGATAACTTCAAAAACTTACAAATTCCCTATAGTAATTGGATATTCCCCAACTTTCACTAGTTGTATGCTACTATTATTGAGTACTATAATTTTTCTGCTTTTATTAAAACCAAGATAATATCAAAGTGGACTTCTCCTTTAACAGTTTGATTTAGAAGAGATGATGATTGGAAATAAAATAAATCTAATTTTTAGATGATATATAACAACGAATATCATTGTGAAACATCAAAATATAAGTACTGACTTTGACCTAATCTTTCAATTTTCTTGAAGCTACTCGCGTGAAAAATTTGGCAATCACAAAAAAACTGCATTGCGTAACCTGCCCTCCTTAACTGTATTTTGTACTTCAGTCTCAGTATATGTATAGAGGCGGTCAGTGGAGCCAGACAGAGTCTCAGCGGACAGATGAGACTGAAGTGATTAGTGAAGCTTTCCGTCTAGACTCGTCTCTAGTCCAACTTGAAGTAATTCTTCCAAATTCATGGAATTTATTTAAATACCCACCCAAAACATAATTCATGAACATGCAACAGATAATCATAAAGAAAACTTGAACATTTCAGCACGGTCAATGGTTATCACCAATCACTGCAAAGCTCGGCAGTTGTTCACATGTACTTACTGCAATCTCACTTCGAGTATGAATGGAATTGCCATTTCCCGTTTCCCAGTCATGTATGACTGTATACAGCTGTGCACGCGAGACACAGATCGATGATGCCTCTCCAACGAACTGCCACTGGCACAGTGCACTCTTCAACTCAACTCTCACTTATTCACACATATCAACCCTCAATTATACCATTTTATAATTCATATCTCACGAATCAGATTAAAAATCACATACGGCACCTTTTACTCTACCCAGCTATGCAGAAGAGACTAAATTCGATTGAATAAGGCAGCCTTTGTTCGCTTTTCTCCCCATCTTTTCGTTCGCGGAGGCTCCGTAAAGTTTACATTATATTTCGCGAAATTTGACCTCTTTCCAATTGACTTTCCGGGTCGTGCCTTTTGGGTGACCTCAGGGGGAGAGCAACCTTTCCTCCAGGGGGTATAACACTGCAGCGGGTGGTCCGTTGCTAGCCATCGACAAACTTTCGACCAATCGCAAGCCAGGGATGAATGCATATTTTATCTGTCCAGCTTGACGAGCCATGGAAAAAGGTTGCTGTACCCGAATAAAAAAGGGGATTGATTTGAACGTATGGGATTAGATTATAGAGATTAGTCCTTTGGGTAATCAAGAGATGATTATAAAGGGCTAGTCAGACAAAATAAATGACAGGAAACATATCACAATGGTTATGCTTTTGTTACTCTCACATTTTTATATATTCATTTGCATATATCAATTAAAAGAGAAGAATATGATCTCCCTCTCTATATATACATCTCTCGACCCCCCTTGAGCTGTAACTAACAAAACATAATTTCAATAAATAGAAGGGTTCATATTCGACATGAATTGGTGTTTTTACACGTCTCTAAAATTTAAGCAAATAATGTATAATAACTGCATTAGACAACACTATGGTTGCACAAAACATCATCAGTATTGGCTGGCTCCCCCCCCCCCCCCCCACCCCCTCTCTCTCTCTCTCTCTCACCTACACTCACACACATGTTTGACGCTATCTGAACTTTTCCTAAATTCCAATTATGAGTACAATACTATATTCGTGGTGTTGGACACGCTCACAAATATAGCCGAGTCAACCATTGTGACGTAAGACACTCATATTGTTGAATGCGCTAATCAATATTGCACGTGTTCGCTGACCCGGCCTAATTTTTCCGACTTCAGCCAATTTCCATTGTGACGTACGACACTTACATTGTTTAACGCGTTTGAAACACGCGCATGCTCGTCTGACTTTTGCAAAGTTCGCTGACCCGGCATAATTATATTCGACTTCAGCCAATTCTAATTGTGACGTAGGACGCTTACATTGTTTAACGCGCTTGAAACACGCGCATGCTCGCCTGACTTTTGCAAAGTTCGCTGACCCGGCCTAATTTATCCGACTTCAGCAAATTCCAATTGTGACGTAGGACGCTTACATTGTTTAACGCGCTTGAGGCTCGCGCATGCTCGCCTGACTTTTGCAAAGTTTGGTGACCCGGCCTCCTTTGATGCCGATTTAACGTAAACGTTTGTATTTTTGAAAACGCTTAGGCCATGCGCGCATGCTCGCTTTTAACTCAAAGTTTGCTGACCCGACCTACTTTATCTTACACCATCGAGTGTGCATGTTGTCTTTATAATCTATATACAATATTGATAAAGCAAAGGGCAACTTTATTGAGACGGGGCGGAGAGATTTATCTTCGGACTTCTGGACTAGCCAACTAATACACGACCTCCAGACCCATTCCAAGTTCTTGTTTGATACAATGTCTCTCTCTCTCTCTCCCTCTCTCTGTCTCCCTCGCTTCCCTCCACACCCTCTCTCCCTCCCTCCCTCTCGATCACCCTACACCCCGTCTCTCTCTCTCTCTCTCTCTCTCTCTATCCCCATCGTTCCAGGTTGTTTCTTACCCGCACACTTTACTCATTGCAATATCGAACTTTGTTAACGATCCTTTTTTATTTTTATTTGATTCGTGTCATAATTTTCTTATCCCGTCCCTCTTCCAAATGTCGGGATGCGTGTTTTCCCAAATCATCGCGCTCCAGTAATGTCGTCAAAAGCTTCATATGGAAAGGACGCAACTATTGTTTCTTTCATTAGAGCTTGAACATGTCACATATATGAAAATCTGGATACTGCGATGTTTTACTTTGTTTTTATACACTGTGTAGAATATAGTGTTCGGGAGTTCCCCTTTCAATCCCGCGCCTGCGGTGGCGTAATGATTGTAATAGCAGTCTTTGTATAGCAGTCTTTGTAAAACCACCGATGCAATGAAGAAGAAGGGTTATGACTTTTAACATCAATCAAGTGAGAAAACTTGACCCCCTTTTTTGACATAGTACTTTACTAAACTAGTTGTCAGTTTAATTACATTTGTATGGTTTCCTGCAAGTCTAGAGAGGTAAACCCATATTGTTTTAGTGGAATGGAGTCGAGAATAATTTATAAAGGAAATGGAGCGAGAACATGAACTTCAATGGTATCAATATTGGGCCATTTAAAACAAATATCACGTTTAGCGTCCCCGCGCGCTTCCCTTTTTGAACCCGCCCGCTTTTTTTTCTGTTTCTTTTTTTAAAACATGTTAAAACATGAAAAACATACTGCTAAAATGATCTTTTTCTGAATCCAAAAAAAAAAAAAATGGACGTCAGGGAAAATGTTCCGAGCGGCCATTTAGAAAAAAAGGGCCCCCTCCTTCCTGTTTTTTCTCGAAAAGGCAGGACGCAAAACATTTTTTTTAATGGCCTTATTATTATCAGTAGTAGTAGTCGTAGTAGTCGTAGTAGTCGTAGTAGTCGTAGTAGTCGTAGTCGTAGTAGTAGTAGTAGTAGTAGTAGTAGTAGTAGTAGGGCTTCAAGGGAGCGCTTCCACCCAGCATCTAGACCAAGAACTAGATAGTTTATTCCTCAGCACTATACATCCTGACTTATGGATCCTGCTGAGTATCGTCGTAGAAGGAGAAGTAGAAGTAGAGGTAGTAGTAGAAGTAGTAATAGTAGTAGTAGTAGTAGTAGTAGTAGTAGTAGTAGTAGGGGTAGTAGTAGTAGTAGTGGTAGCAGTAGTAGTAGTAGTAGTAGTAGTAGTAGTAGTAGTAGTAGTAGAGGTAGTAGTAGTAGTAGTAGTAGTAGTAGTAGTAGTAGTATTAGTAGTAGTATAGTAACAGTTTATAGTGGCGGTGATACTACTCGTTGTGGTAGTGATAGTAGTGGTGGTGGCGGTGATGGTGGTACTAGTATTAGGTAGTAGTAGTAGTAGTAATAGTAGTAGTAGTAGTAGTAGTAGTAGTAGTAGTAGTAGTAGTAGTAGTAGTAGTAGTAGAAGTAGTAGAAGTAGTAGTAGAAGAAGTAGTAGTAGTAGTAGAAGTAGTAGTAGTAGTAGTAGTAGTAGTAGTAGTAGTAGTAGTAGTAGTAGTAGTAGTAGTAGTACTAGTAAGCCCATTAGTATACGTTATCAGATAAAGTAATTATGAACACAAATCTACCAATGACAATGTAATCAGGAGTTAGGGCGAAAAATCTTTGTAAGAAATATTTCCTATAATGACATAATTGACTTCCATTGCTAAAACAAAAAACAAACAAACAAACTAACAAACAAACGAAAACGTCAGTACTCTTTGGCAGGGGTTTGCTTGAATATTAGTAGAAATCAAAATGAAGAAAAATGTGTCGATGATATTGTTTATTACAATTACTTTTAAAAGGATCAACAGTCTGTCATACAAATGGTAGTTCTATCTAGTATAGAAGTCAGTGTAAACCCCTCCCCCTTTCCCACACCCCAACGGTTTGAAAGTTCAGATGAATAGAATATTCCAATGGCCTAAACCGAAAAGCACTTTATTGTCCAATAATAATTTTTAGTTTCGGATGAGCGTATAGAAATTAAATAGTGATCTTTCAAATTAGGTTTCCCATCTATAGGCGTGGGTAGTGAATTTACTACAACAATAGAAACCCGTAGGGCCACTGTATCGTACGGGTTACCTAAAATTTGTTTTGAAATCCTTTTCTTCCCCTTTTTCATAGCGTTCACAACCACTCACAATGGCAATGGAACTTGCCAAAAGCGTTATTTATTCATCGGAGGTCCTATTGAAATGGAGGTCTTATTGAAGTCATATTTCTGTATAAAAAGATAATATTAATGCTTAAAAGGTACACCTCCCACCGGTTTTTGATTAGTTTACGACTTGCATTACGTCTTTGGTAAAACATGAACTTTCTCTTCTTCATCATTTTTTTGCGTCATGTTAGGCCAACATGTGGACTTATTAACGCATATGTTTGTACATACATACGGTTACCCTTGAAAGATAAAGTTTATATCTTATCAGTACTTTTATTGACCAATCTAATGAGTCAGAGATTAATAAATGTAAAAAATAATATTTGTATAGTTGTTATAACATATAAAAACTGCAATCACTTTATAGTTATAAGAGATTCATTTCATGAAAATGATCTAACTATAAACAATACAAATATGATGTTGAAGTACATGTAGAGGATGCATGTCAGTATACAAGTATATCAATCAGATAATCATGGAACAAAATTGTATAGAGAGAGAAACGGGCTATGATTGGTTCTATTATAATTTTATTATATTAATAAGATGACGCGGGTTATTTTGACAAACAAAATATAGACTTTATCAAATAAACGTAAGCGTGCTAACATCATACGTGTTTTGAAAGTTAGCCTATATTTCATTCTCCTAACAGGAGATGTTAGGCATGTGGATCGAGACTATCAGCTAGATTTTATAATAGAACTAATATTTATGGATTTATTTAGCGTAAAATAATCTTTACAAATGTATAATAAGATACACATAACTGTACAATGTATGAACATTCTATGCTGGTCCCTGGGTAGCATTCCAGCTCGGCGCCACGTCACAGTCGTCCACAATGCTCATCAAACCGCAATGGCGTTCGCATCTATATGTGGCAGACCTACTAATTTAAAATAGTATAATTATCTTTTCAAATTGAAGAAATCTTAGTTCATTATTTTGATTTGAAAGAGTGTGAAATCTAATTGTACGTCTATTAGGCATTATTTTCATTTGCAGAACAGTCAAGATGAGATTCACTACCCTTTTTAACACATTATTAAAGCTCACCTTTACATTGTTTCAGCTAAATGATAGAAGAGAAAAACAACTCTCACTTGGGCACATACCAAATAATGCACAAAGATTTGTTCATTTTGAAAAGGTAAACTGTCTTAACACAAAGGTGGTGGGTAGCTATGTAAAGCAAATACCTTTCTCAAGGTTATCAGTAGTCTGCTTGGGATCGAACCCATGACCTTCCTGAATCTCTAGCCCAGTAGACCGTGCCACCACTGCAATATAGGTCTTTCTTTGCGCACCACTCACCTATACAAACAATCTCTATCAAAATCATCAGGCAAATAATATGTACATGTATACATGTACGTATTCTCAAACATTCAATGTAATCTTTGTTTGGTTCTGTAAATGAATATATTTATTCCATGAGCTCAAGATTGTTTTATAGATATAAACGACCTGTTTACTAATGTTTTTCACAATGCATGTTTCTCTGGAGAAACCGTGATTACAAACTATCTAATGCACCTGATATACATCATTTTATCTCTATAGACATAATCCACTTTGCTTACATTATCTGTTGCTATGTTTGGAAATTCTCTGGCTGTATTGTAGTCATCAAGATAAACTTATGTTCAAGAGACATGCATACAATTAGGCAAGACTCATTTAGCCACAGGGTCCCTTAACGACTGGAACTCCCTCCCTGAGTTGGTAGTATCTGCAACCTCGGTAAACAGCTTTAAAGCCAGACTTGACAAACACTGGAAGAAGGAGCAATATCATTCACCCTTCTCCCAGTCGACACTCCCATTATGACAATCCTGATATGACCCAGCAAGCAAGATACAGATGTGGTGCAAGACCCGGGAGCTGGGACACCCCCCCCCCCCCCTTGAAGTTAGACCTGGAGACGGCTTTCTTCCAGAAGCTTTGGTATTCAAGGTATTCAAGGTATTCAAGAAAGAACAAATGTGTTGCTATTGTTACACAACATCAATTCTATACTGCAATGATTCTAACTCGCTGGTCAAACGCTCTCTGACCTAACAGTATTGTTGTATAGAGCGTGTTTCCATATAAGTGTAACAATAGATTGGTTTCTTTTATCATCATCTCTATCGGATGTCCTATAATTTGTTTAAAAAGTTACTGTATGCCTCTTGTGTCTGAATGTCATGCCATCTTGTATCCACTTTTCTGCATCTGTTAGAGCTTGTATTACTCTGCGATCGCAGGTAGTTTGCTTAGTCACTAATGTTTGTGTCGATGCCTCTATCTAATTTCAAGTTAACAAAATGTAAGTTTATTTAAAAACAAAATAATGAGATAAATTTGTTAATTTGAAATTAAAAACATATTTGGCTTGTGGTTACTTTAAAATAATACTATTAGGATATGTAGAAAAAGAAGACCTCAATACCAAACTGAAAAAAATGTACGAACGCGTGTGTGTGTTTGTTGAGAGAGAGAGACAGAGAGACAGAGACAGAGAGAGGGAGAGAGAGACAGAGAGGGGAGAGAAAGAGAGAGAGAGACATACAGACAGAGACAGAGAGAGGGAGAGGGAGAGAGAGAGAGACAGAGAGAGTGAGAGAAAAAGAGACAGAGAGAGGGAGAGAAAGAGAGAAAGAGAGACAGAGACAGAGACAGAGACAGAGGGAGAGGGAGAGGGAGACAGAAAGGAAGAGAGAGACAGAGAGAGGTGTAGGGGGAGGGGAGCGATGGACAGAGGTGGAGGGTGGGAGTGGACGGGAGCAAGGGAGAGAGAGAGAGAGAGGTGTAGGGGGAGGGGAGCGATGGACAGAGGTGGAGGGTGGGAGTGGACGGGAGAAAGGGAGAGAGAGAGAGAGAGAGAGAGAGAAAGAGAATGTGAGCTAGAGGAAGAGACAGAGGGTGAAAGGGAGCGAGACGCCACTGGGGCATGTAGAAGTAGAGGCTCAAACAACTGTTCACATCAATACCGATAGCTCACACAACCGATAATTGCTCTCTTACATGCACTTTTACGTTGAGATCTCTGCAGACTGCAGTCTGCAGAGATTTTTATTAACTTTCTCTAAGCTGCCGGTGTTCACTCACACGCAAATTGTTAAATAATTCTGCATACGAGCAAAAAAATCATCCAGGTTTTCTAAATGTCCATTCTTGATTACTTTTTAAACATTTAATCATTTTCTGAAGTGTTTACTTTTTGTTATACACCCTGTACAGTCGAGACTTAGGAGGCCTGTACTTAAAAGTCCCTAATGTGAAGGTCGATTCCAGTAAGCACATGTTGACTTCGAGGTAAAGCTAGGTCAAAATCATCGAGGTTTGCGTAATTGAAAAATAAGTGCTACCGAAAGCGTATTCAGACCTGAAAAACGCTTTGTTGTCCAATAGTAATTAAATGCAATCACATGGAACATATTGACAAAATTAATAGGATTTTATTCGCTTTGTATACTTCTGTGTATGGGCAACCTAGCTATAGAATAATATATATGCCTGTGGTTCGGGGCCCCAGTGTGGGTAATAAATAAGTGGTGTTCAATCGCAATCAGATATTTCTTAGCGCTATTCGTACTACAAGAAATGGCTCATATTGAAAGAGAATGGCCCAGAGAAGAAGACTGGCGAAAGTTTGAACAAAATAGGACAAAAACTAAGAATGCTAAGAATTTTTGAAAGTTGTAATCACTATACGTATGGTGAGCACTTCAAAATGGCAAAATCGGTAATGTAATTGTGAGGTAGTACCGGACTACACTCCTATTTGTTCTAACACACAAAATGACTACAATTTCATGTTTGTTAAAAATATGTTTGACTCCGGATGGTCTTTTATATTATAGAGGACCTGTAATAATATACTTTCCATAATATAATTTGAGTAGTGCCCCAAGGGTGAAGGCTCTTTGGAGAAAAAACACAATTAGTGATATGTTTGTAGATGACAAACGAGAGTTATCCGTCGCTATGTCACAATACGCCGACAAAATTTCCTATTTGAGATTCGTGATATCATATTTCAAACATTCATAATTTTCTTATTACTGTTCCGATTTAATCAAAACCTTCGCCATTCTATTTCTCTGATTTTCTGCTTTCATTCAAATTAACTTATTGCAAGGGTTGGATTGCCCTTCAATGCGATTCGATACGATTTGATTTGATTTGATTTGATTTGATTTTATTTGATCTCGTTTGATTTGATTCGATTTGATTTGATTTGATTTGATTTGATTTGATTTGATTTGATCTCGTTTGATTTGATTTGATTTGATTTGATCTCGTTTCATTTGATTTGATTTGATTTGATCTCGTTTCATTTGATTTGATTTGATCTGATTTGATCTCGTTTCATTTGATTTGATTTGATCTCATTTGATTTTATCTCGTTTGATTCGATATGATTTAATTTGATTTAATTTGTTTCCATTTGATTCTGCCGCAGGCCATCTTGAAATCTGAGCAGCCCTCTATTTCTGAGATTGAATATTCTCCCATTTCCCTTAAAACAAAATTCCCCGCGAGGTGTTTTTTATGTGTTCATATTATCGTAACCTTGTAACATCTTTTGGTATAAACCTTTATATCAACCAAGAAATTCAAGGATATAATACCAGGATTCATCTTTCTTTTCAAATAATACATATTTGAGCAGAGAACCCGCTCTTTGTAATAAACTACCCCACCTCAAACAGTGTCCATCAATAAACAGCTTGAAGCAGCCGTGGAAAAACGACATAGCGCCTTATACGTTTTATTCCAGCCAATGCTAATATTAGCTTTTGTTGTCTTTTTCGTGTTGGTTATAATACGCACAACCAGCCGGCCCGTGTATTGTTATTTTTAATTAATTAATTAATCGGTGGCCGTATTTTTTTTTTTGAAAGTGGGGCTGATCTTTGGTATAATCGTATTTAATCTAAATTTACACATTTTGGGGTTTGAAATTACCTTCATAGTAATTTTAGGTTCTAAAAGGGCACTAATAAATTTCATAAATAAGAATAAGAGCAATAAACATGCACTTTGAAGACATTTGCGGTCTTAAACAAGAACTCAACTGTCCCTTTAATTTGAGTTGATTCGATATCATATGATTTATTTGATTTGATTTTATAGGACCTAATTCTATTTGATTTGAGTTAATCTAATTTGATTTGAATTGATTTGATTTGATTTAAATTGATTTGAAATTGTTCAATTTGATTTGATTTGAGAGCGAAAGAGAGCAGGGGCGATAGAGAGAGATTGAGAGAGAGAAAAAAAAGAAGGAAAGAGAGGGAGAGAGAGAGAGAGAGAGAGAGAAAGAGAGAAAGGGGAGGAAGGAGGGTAAGAAAGAGGTTAATACGAGAAAAAAAAAGGCAGGGGCTGGAATTAAATAGCATATGTATCAGGGTCACGATTTGGGGAAATCAAAATTTATTCTATAGCTTCCTTTTTTCCACCTTCACGTCTCTCTCTATCTATCTCAGTCTATCTCCTATAACCAAAGTAGGCAAACAAAGTGAGCTTATCTGAGATACGAGGTATTCGCGACAAGTCTGTAGTAATTATCGGTTATCTAATTAAGTAAATAATTAATCTGTGAGGGATCATCTAAGATTAATCAACAAAGTGCTCGAAATCTTTTGACTTTGAACTCGCGTCTCTTACGATGCTACGGCATGCTTAGTTGTCAAGTCTTCATTTAGTTTCCAATCGTGAACCAAGGTAGCAGGAACCAGTAAGCCCAAGATCAGTATCTGGTAAGTGTATTCTTCATACAGTCTCTCGGATAGGAGTTTAAGCTGTCGATTGGCCATACTAACCAGTAGAGTATCTTATTAAAAGAGTTACACGAACCCGTGATGTGTTTTCATTATCAAGCATCATCAAATCAAGTGCAATGAGCACCTGTATGTTTGGAACAGAACTTTAAGAATCCGAACGCCATCTTGTTTCTCACATATCTTGATAAAGTCTCTTGGATAGGATTTAAAGCTGTCGATTGACCATACTAATATATATTGAAACCCTGTGAAGAAGAGTAACGCCAAACCATGATCTGAACGTCAATTCGTTTACACTATTACGCAACATTATTATTAGTCAAGTGCCATAAGCTATTGCATTCCTTTGACTCGATTGATTGATAAATAGGACGTCCACGTAGAAGCTCTTCCCAGAAAAACTCTACTAACTGGTATTCCTGATTTCAGTTAG
This sequence comes from Strongylocentrotus droebachiensis, assembly GCA_035222895.1. Taxonomy (NCBI): domain Eukaryota; kingdom Metazoa; phylum Echinodermata; class Echinoidea; order Camarodonta; family Strongylocentrotidae; genus Strongylocentrotus; species Strongylocentrotus droebachiensis. The sequence goes on along the minus strand of JAVYIG010001944.1, from coordinate 214,645 downwards.
CAATTAGTTTGAACAGTTAAACCCCTCACATGATGAGAGCTCTTACATGAGTTGTGTGTATCAAGTCAGGCATAACTTTAGATTTTTATCGTTTTCTCTTGAGATGATTGCAACCATTTTTTATGTCTTTAACTTCTTGTAAAATAATGTAGCCTATGTTTTCATTTTGTTTCTCCTATTGGAAAGAAATGTACAATTGTAATCATAAAGTATACTCAAGCTTCACCTAATGCATTGTAGTTTGATTTCTCTCTATACATGAGATTGAAATGGGAATGAGTTAGGCGGCTACACCCCCACGAGGCCAACGTTGATCTCGAGGGCCTATTCTGACACATTTTTTTAAAGCCCCACTGTCCTACTTGTAGCTACTTGCTCCCTCTTTATAGAAAACTTCCCCAATCGGTGCCTGTTGGTCCCCAATGATCCTCTTTGTCTTATGTTAGTTGAGAGCTGAGTTAATGAGATAGCCACCTGTCAGTGACCTCGCTGTGTGGTCTAATCCCTTCTGGCCCAGTAGTATTGACGGTCTTTAATGGATGGTTCACTTTACCGACGCGCCAGGAATCCAACATTTTTTTTTCTTTCCTTATGTCCATGTATTCTTTGTTTCTTTGTTGTGTCAGCCTCAATGGCCGACGGTCGGTCTCACTGTCTATTGGTCTAATGATCTGTGTGTTTCGTGGGCTGTCAGTCTTGAGGGATTTCGATCTCGTGGGATGTTAGTCTCGCGAATCTTATGTAAATGTCGGTTTCATGGTGGCTGTCAGGCTACTAGGATGAATACGACTTTTGTCTAGTAATTTACACAGTGTTTAATATCGAATGCTAATTAATATACAGTGTGATTTTCTTCTTCTCAGACATTAACATTACGTTTTTCCTATTTACAGCGATTTGTATTATATCACTTCGAATTCTACTGCTTCTGTCTGGCACTTTTTCATTTCAATAGGCATTCTGTTTAAAATGCACGTTTTATGAATTGTTCAGTTAACTGCTTTTGATGGCGCTCTCCAATATTATGATTCTATGGTATTAAACTTGTGAATTATTCTCTCCACCTATCGGCCTCGATATTGTATGAATAACCTGTTATTTAATCCTTTCCATCCATCCCAAAAACAATCAATTTATTTATTTCATATTCAATTCATTTGTCATTTTTATATTTACAAATGCGAACATATCAACATGATATAACAGTTCATAATGTACAATGAACTTGAGCCTACATAGTTTTGCATACAATATATAATGAAATACAATCAAATGCGGAAGGGGTGGTAAAAAAAAAAAAAGAAGATTTATCGTGATATATCCCTAATTTATTCGTGAGGTGTCAACGAAAAATTCCTAACCCATTACATTTTCATTCACTGCACTTTCTCAGTTCAAAGCTAATGGAAACAACTTACTACCCAATTTACAGACCACTGTTTCATTACCTTTCTTTGTACCTGATGATTCGAAGCAAGGGCTGATCCAGCCGGCGACAAGAGGGGGGGGGGGCCAAATCTTGAGAATTTATTTTAGCGCCGACTCAGCCGACCGGTGAATAAGCAGGGGGGAGCCCTTTTTTTTTTTTTTTTTTTTTTTGGGGGGGGGGGGGGGGGGGGGGGCAATTCGTGAGAAAATATTCTTCCAGCCGGTGAATACACGGGGGGGGGGGGAGGGGTGATGGAAAGGAGAACCACTTTTTTTTGGGGGGGGGGGTGGGCGAAAGAAAGAAAGAAAAAATTGGTGGGGGGCCCGCTTTTGTTTTTTTGTTTTAAAAAAAGGTTAAATTTACGTTATTATCCTATTTTATTAACAGTTTTAGGGGCTGGGGGGGGGGGGGCAGGCCGGAAAAATCGGCACGTGGATCCGCGCCTGATTCGAATAACAAACTAAGGCCAAACTCAGGGCGGAAGTCGTTTTAAACTCTACAACCTTAACTTATCTTTAATTTACTTTATCAACATTACGCCAAGTACATACGTCCTGGCACCAAAGTTCGTAAGCGATCATGGTGTTTATTTAATTTGTTTGATCATTTATCACTACTTGATATAATTTGGCAATGTTTCAATTATACGTATGACCCAATTACTGCTTCCCTAATAGGATAGCTACCATATAATTAAAGAGAATATTGAGTTCTGAGAAAAGTGAAACATAATTGGTTAGCTTTTTCATGCTTTTTATGTAAGCGTGGAAGAGTATCATAGAAAAAGTGTCTCCGGAAAAGGATGGCTCTTCAACTGCCCACATATTCAATATTATGACAAGTAACAGCCCAAAATTGTGGACCACACGTTCATGTCAAACATGTTTGTGTAGTCCCATATACACATGTCCTTGTACACTGCATGTGACTTTTAACAATACCGTGCCAATTTGTCAAAATCATTTTGATGATTCCAAAACTCACAGTATACACAAATACTTATCTGCTTCATAATCAACCTTTCCCAATCACCTCCACACATTTTCTTCTACAATGCCGGAACTTAAATTCATCTTTGATAGTTTTAATTAAAAAATGCTACAAAATTAAGAGCATTGTTCAGTCCTTAAAAGGGAAAACCGACCATCATGATATTAGTTGTTTTTAATACATCAGGAAAAGATAAGAAAAACAATATAGTACAAGTTTAAACAAACTCCGATTATAAATAAGAAAATAATGAACTTTCGAAGTTGTAATTTTTCAAACATAAAGTTTATCTGCAACTCTGTGTTGTACTTTTAAAGATCCTCTCCCAATTGCTTGGTACTGTAAATTTCATGAATTTCCATTTTTCTTATGTACTCATGAAGGAATAGACTTGTTTCATACAGGAGTTTTGAGAAGAAAAAAAGAACTTATTCCAACTATTAATATAATTTTGCATGTACGTTAAAAACAATTTCATTAGAGAAAATAGAAATTTATGAATTTTCTATAAAAAGTATACTGAGAAAATGGCGAGGTTTGTATTTCGTCGAATGTTAATTCAAAATCCATAAGTTCCATATTCCATTGTACTTTGGGCCAATCTATAATGAATTAGACGTGTATTTTTAAATTGGTGAAGATGAATCGTATCAAAAATGGCATGAGTAGCCCTGTATCCCACTTGGAGCTAATTGTGTAAAGATAAATCGAGTACCTTAAGCAGGGCTCCCACTTAGAGTTGGAGCCTCGAATTGTGGCGAGCTGGCGCGAGCTTATGGCAAGCCGTTTTATCATTAAAACATATTTCTTGATATCAAGAAATAATTTTACGTTGTAAAGCAATGGTAATTCTTGATATCAAGAATTCGATTTCGTGATATCAAGCATTCGATTTCTTGATATCAAGAAATATGTTTTAATGATAAAACGGCTTGCCATAACCTCGCGCCAGCTCGCCACAACTCGAGGCTCCAACTCGGCTAAGTGAGAGCCCTGCTTAAGTTTATGAATTAGGTGAACTGACTATCAGAGCTTTAAATCCTTTCCAGCGCGTATGAGGTTGTAGATTAACATTTCGAAATAATAAGAATTATTGCTGTTAATAGGGACTTTTAGATTTGCACAACGACAACGTGGATTGCTACGATCGACGTCCTTTTAATGCACTGCCTTGAATGGACGTCACACGTATCAGTCCACGCAAATCTAAAAGTCCCTAATGACCTAGTGAGCTCATCTCGAACGATTCGTTTTGTCTGAAGAGACATGGAAATGTCTTTGAAGGGTTAAAGTTCTTACAGTGATAAGCTTGGGAGTAAATGCAAATAGAATGAATACTTGAACGGATTCGCTAATCACTCCATATATGATAAAGATGAGGATAAGGAGTTTTTCTCAAACTGGTTATATGCGCTCAATGACTGAAAACGGCATACTCGTCTTTTGACCTATATGCCACGGGAAGGTCATTGAGAAAAAAAAAGTCATTCAAATCATCATGGAATGGCCCAGAACACAGTGGGATTATGAATATGTAGCCCAGTGCCTTTTATTCATCATTGTATCTGATGCAATTAATACGTCTGCAACATTATTTGTTAAATTTCGTTAAATATTCAACAAATTGGAGTATCCATCATTCTTCTTCAACCCATTCCTGATTGCTACATCAATTTAGAAATATGCGGTATATTGATAATAATTGATTTTTAAACAGTGCATGACGCAGCGTCCATTAACTTACACATTTTGATTTACGAGGTGACAAATCAATTATTATTAATTTAGTGCCAAAACCCTCACTATGCTTAATGGGATTAAAGTTCACTACAGGTATACCAATTATCAAAAGATTAATACCGTCTACTTTAAGGTACTACTTAACCTTCGTGTGAATAGAACTAATTGTCTCGCTTTGTGGTTAAAAAGACAAATTTTGCTTTTTTTGGGGGTAAAATGAAAGTATTCATCGTACGCAAATCTGATTAATACTGCTTTGATATATTCCAGGGTATTCAACTATAGTCAGTATGCGCATAATTGTCTTTTTCAATGCATATGATATATATATAGCAAATTACTTTGCAAAATACTATATTATGATATGATCAGTCTTTTCTTTTGAATATTTATATGCCTAAAACTCTTGGGAAATTGTATGGAGATAATCATACCGGACAGCCGTGAGACATAGAAAGTGAAAGCTAGTATGCACACCATTGTTTTGGCAAAAGCAGAGGAAAGCATTATCATTTTCAACATGAAGAGATATATGGCTATGGCTCCAACGCATACACACGCATCCAAGAACACACGCCACTCCCATACTCTTGCATCATTAACTCGTGCCCATTTGCTCAGTAAATTATGAATGTCCTCGAAGGTATGCTACTATCTAATTTTTCTAATGCATATCTGAAGGTACAAGGTGTAAACAAAAATTATAAGCCCTTCAGAAATATTATATAAACGCTCCATGCAAGATCAACCACGTCATTGATAAGCACTATTTCGACTTATACCCTACTTTTATAGGCGAGTAAGGAGTAAGAAGCGACTACTACGCGACAGAACTTTCGACCCACCACTCATGACCACTCGGTACCATGGATGATATAGGAACCCACGCAATTGAGTGCTACAACTTGAGCAAGCATTATGGACGAGGCAAAGGCAAATTGCAAGTATTGCAGAACCTGGAGATGAAAGTACCAAAAGGAAAAATGTAAGTCAAATAGAAAGTAAATTTTAGACCATTTAACTTCCATTCGAAATAATGTATTTACTGCATGTATTTGACATATTGTACTACATTTCGTTAAAGGACAAGTCCACTCGAAAAATAACTTACTTTCAATAAAAGCATAAAAATCAGACAAACCAATCAAAAAAAGTTTGAGCAAAATCGGAAAACTAATAAGAAAGTTATGAATTTTTGAAAAAGTATGTAAAACTATGGAACAGTGAGAATCACAACACAAATTACCAAGATGGTTATCAGTTTGTGACGTCATGTCCTCACAACTTATCAATTGCTTTACATAGTTTAACCCCATTAATTTTCCTTTTTATCCCCTAAAACTTGATTTCCCCATACCTTTGCCCAGGTTATATGATTTGTATTATATTGCGTGCATGACATTTCCCAATTTTTTTTATGAATTTTGAAGAATTGATACTCTTTTCTGAATATTGTATTTCATAATTATTGATTTTTATATAAATAGTTTATCAAAATTCAATTTTTTCAAGATTTAACTGGACAAAAATTTCTCTTTATTTGTGCATCCACACAAACACATATTACTAACAATCTAACTTGGATGCTAGTGTGAAGAAATAAGATTCTTAGGGTGAAAATAGGAAATTTATATTATCAATATACAGAAAATAATTAGTGGATAGTGAGGACCATACGTCACAGACTCATGAGTGAGTTGCCAATTTGTGTAGTGATTTTCAAAGTTTTCCATGTCATTAAAAATTCATAACTTTCTTATTAGTTATCCGATTTAGCTCAAACTTTTTTTGATTGGTTTGTCTGATTTTTCTGGTTCTATTGAAAGTAACTTATTTTTCGAGTGGACTTGGGCTTTAAAAGACTGTGGCACCATAGTTCTCCAAGTTTCATAAAACAACAATCTTGAGAGTAAGATTCATTAATGATTAGGGACATTTAACAATTATTGTACAAATGTCATGAATGGTTAATGAATTCATCTCATGGTAATGAATATGCAAACCAATGAACTATGAATATTCATTTCTACGTGATGACGTGTAGATCGTGATTAGGTTAATAAAGGCACCAATGTTAGGTAGTCGATCGCATTGGATTTGTTTTGTTTTCTTAACCCTTTCCCTATTATTTATGTTCGTAGATTGGAGTTAATTGAGGCATTGTAATTCTATAATTGTCCTCAACCTAACAAATTGCATAAATATGATCTTGAAAAGGCCACCATGTAAAGCATACAGGATTTAACGATAAAATCATTGTTATTGTGAAATGTTTATAATGATCATGATAAGTAGAATACAATTAGTGGTGATGATGATAATGATGATGATAATGACGATGGTTATGGTGATGTAAATAAGGGAAACGATGATCATAATGATACTTATGATGGGTATGGCGGAGGTGGTGATCGTGGATATAGGGATTGTGATAATGATGAATATGATGATAATGATGGTAAGGATGATGATGATGATGATGATAATGATGATGATGATGATGATGATGATGATGATGATGATGATAATGATGATGATGATGGTGTTGATGATGATGATGGTGATGATGATAATGATAATGATAATGATAATGATAATGATGATGATGATGATGATGATAATGATGATGATAATGATAAAGATGATGATAATGATGATGATGATGATGATAATGATGATGATGATGATGATGATAATGATGTTGATAATGATGATGATTATGATGATAATGATGATGGTAATGATGATGATGATGATGATGATGATAATGATGTTGATAATGATAATGATAATGATGATGATGATGATGATGATAATGATGTTGATAATGATAATGATAATGATGATAATGATGATGATGATAATGATGATGATGATAATGATGATGATGATGATGATGATGATGATGATGATGTTGATGATGATGGATGATGACGATGATGGTGCAATGCTCTCTAACCATACCTTATTGATGACCTTCTGCTGTTGCTATAGCTACGGTCTGCTTGGTCCCAGTGGATGCGGAAAGACCACACTCCTGCGATGTTGCTTGGGCCAGCTAAGTAAAGACCAAGGCTTGGTCCTGACTTTAGGTCGACCTCCACTCACTCGAGGTCATGGTATCCCCGGTAGTCGGGTTGGCTACATGCCTCAGGTAATTCAAAGTGCAAAGTTCATTTTCTTTCTCCTACATTATGTCTTCTTCTTTTTTAAAGTACATAACAATTACAAGAACGTGATGAAATTTTACAAAAAGCGATATGACCAATATGATAAAAAAAAAAAAAAAAAAACAAATCTTACTATTCACAATGGTAAAACATGTGTGAGAAGAATGGATAGCCATTGCAATAAGTACTAAACATGTTCAGGATATTCAATAAAATTGGTTGTAATTTACTATATAGTGCAATTTAAATAACCTAGACATAAATGGAGGGATGTTTCAAAAGCAGTTATTGCATTTCATTGACCCAAGGCTGAAAAAGAAAATAAGTTACAAGTAATCTGAATGAATAAAATAATGTTATTACAAGAAACGTACTTACTTAAGCACTGAAATGACAAAATAAGGAAAGGAAAAAACGTTCGTAAAAGAAAAAAGTGGATTTGATTAGAAGTGGGAAAAGGAGACGAAACAAATATATGACCATTTAATCACTTGTATTTGACAATAAATTAATCTGCATTTACCTCACTCCTCCCAAATGAAGTAAATAGGTACCCGATGGGAAGAAATTATTCAAATGCTTGAGCGCCTTGTTAAGGAAGCTCGACTATAACCGGGATTTCAGAATTTTTCGGGGACTTGTTTCCTTAGGAAAAAGAGCTTTATAATTAGCTTAATGGTTATTAATATAAGTGATAATGTGTTATGCCTGATTCATACTTAGCCAATCGGCTATTAATGGGTCCTGTTTTATAAAAAATGTTATTAATAACTAGTAAAAACAACTATTATAGACTACTAAAATGATGGCTTTTGATTGGCTGAGAGCATATTTTGTCATAGAAATTAATCATTTAAAAAAAATAATAACACGTTTTATGAAACAGGACCCAGGTATTGTAATAATTGTGCTGTAACATTAAAGATGTCATGACGTGATAGGCAATGAGAAGGCACTAATACTTCCAGATGGGAATTCATGAGACCTAAATCAGTCTTTTAATTGCATATACTACTTTTATTAAAAGACGTACGAACCCTACATAATTATGCTCTGAACATGCTGAAGATTTTGACAGAAACCTTTTTCTCAATGAACACATTACCCCCATCATATCCTTGTCCTAGACTTATAGCTTTGCAATGGGCGACACAAACTTCATGTATATCACCAACGTCCTGTTTCGAAAACCAATTCCAGAACTGCATTTGATTATTAAATTTAGCTGGGAAAATAGACTGAGCTTATCCCGAACTGATTATCCTTAAATTTTACCTTCATTTCACAGGATCTTGCCCTGTACGGGGAATTCACAATCAAAGAAATGCTGATATATTTCGCCACACTACACAAGATGAGCAGGAAGGCTGCCAATGATAGGGTAGATTTCTTATTGGATCTGCTTAATCTGCCCTTCAGAAACAGAATGATAGCATATCTCAGGTAAAATCTAATACAATACAAATGAAAGACAACTGTAAAGATTCTAGAAAATTCTTATTGGATCTGCTTAATCTGCCCTTCAGAAACAGAATGGTAGCACATCTCAGGTACAATGTAATACAATACAAATGAAATAAATCTGTAAAGATTCTAGAAAATAGAAGTAGGACCATTCTGACTGAGGTAAAGTATCAAAGTCATGCGAAATTTTCGGTTTAAATACCACATTTTAGTGTTGATATTATGTGGAAGTCTCCACTTTGTAGATTCATTAATCTATTTCATTTTGATTTATTGACGCATGAAAACAGACCAGCATGACAGGCTGAAGTGCAGTTGATAGAGGTGTCATACAATATATACAAAGGCAGGCCATCAATATTCCTAAAGCTATACAACTATAAATTATAACAATGATATTATAAATCAGATCTGTTATCAGGTCTGTTATTAACAGACAACATATTTGTTTACATTACCGCACATGCTTCTGTTACAGAGGTTTTAGATTTATCACAGAAATTGTCTTTTGAAATGTCGTTATGAAAAAAGGTTGGACAATTATACTACTTTTTTCTCCAAAGACATGAAACCCATTTTCGTGTGGCAAAGAAAATTATTTAAAGACAGGCGACGATTGCAACATACATTACGAATGTATGTTATTATGTGCTTTTTTCGGTTCACTTTGCAAAATATTGTCAAGTAGATTTTTGCGATTTTTCGTTGTGATTATTTTATTTTTAGTGGGGGCCAGAAGAGAAGGGTGTCCTTTGCAGTAGCCTTGGTTCAGTCGCCTGAACTTCTCATTTTAGACGAGCCAACCGTTGGCGTTGATCCACTCCTTCGACAGAAGTAAGCAGACAAAGTCACTTTCAAGAAGAATCTATCAGGATGGTTCTTATTTTCTAAGACCCTGGTAGAGGTGTCGTAATCGAGTGGTTTAAAGGGATGGTCGAGTTTTGATGTGAGATAATGAAAATCTTAGTGTCAAATTTGAAGGAATATACAATGTAAATGACAAAATAATCTTTGTTTGATCGAAATCGGTTCAGAGACGGCTGGAATATCCATAAATATAATCATTTCTAATATTGAACCAGCCGTTGAAAAACGCGATAGCACCTTATACGTTTTATTCCAGCAAATGCCAATATTGGCTTTTTGTTGGCTTTTTGGTGTTGGTTATGATTCGCACAACCAGCCGGTCGGTTTATTGTTATTATTAATTCATTCATTAATTAACGCTCGCCGTATTTTTGGGGAAGTTGAGCTACATTGGTATGATCGTATTCAATTTAAGTTCATACATTTTGGGGTCTAAAATTACCTTCATAACAATTTTAGGTTCTAAAAGGGCACTAGAAATCTCATCAATAAGCACTTGGCTCGAAATACAATGGTTAATAATAATGATAACAAAACTACTACTACTACTACTACTACTACTACTACTACTAATAATAATAATAATAACAATAACAATAATAATAATCATAAAAATAATAACCGGCGCTTTGTTTTCTCCCGAAGATTCATATAATAAGTCATATATATCGATTAAAACCTCGGGGAATGATGTTTGTTGATTGCAGGATCTGGGACTATCTCCTACAGTTTGCACAAACAGGAAAAACAACCATCATCCTTACAACACATTACATCGAGGAAGCGAGGAATGCTGACGTGGTATGAACAAAACTTGATTAATCTTGTAAAATATGAATTGAATTGAATTGAATTGAATTGAATTGCATTGATTAATTGTCCATACAAAATGAAAATTCGTTGTTCACTGGTACAGGTGTTACAAACAATGTACACAATTATACAGATTAATAAACATAATAACAACATAACATCAATGGCGTTATCTCTAACTTATATAAATGGTAATGATTATAGTTGTCAGTATATATCGTGTATTTTCTATGTACAGATATATATTCAACTGCGCATTGCAATATCGGAGGAGAAAAAGCAAGAATAAAAGAAAAGTTATGACACTGAATGAGAAAATGAGGTTATCTTCTTCTTCTTCTTCATTTCTTTTTCTACAACTATTTCTTCTTCCTTTTCTTTCTAGTCCCATGGAAATCCAGCTGCACTATGCAATTGCAGCTGCAAATGGGTTTACATGTCGTCTGTTTTTTAGTGTTTTATTCCGTTGTACATTCTTAAATTTGTTGTTGTTGTTGTTCAATTTAAATCCATGTAATTTGTTTGTGCTTATGTTAAACGTATATTTGGGCAGACCTGCTATTTCTTGGTTGAAAGACATTCACGTTTGAACAGGGCAAAAGCTGTCAGAGGCAACAAGATCAACAGCAGGATTGCATAAACCTGTAATGGCCACAGCAGCGCAGCTAGCGCCACCTAAGTCAGAAAGAAGAAGAAATGTATTATGTATATGGATGAAAATGTTGTTATTCTTCTTTTGATTGTATATTCTTTTTAAATATATGGCAGAAAAAGAAAAAACAATGCAAATGTAACCTTTCAATCTTTGTTTCCTACCACAGGTTGGTCTGATGAGGAACGGGAAACTTCTGGCTGAGGAAGACCCCCAAGTTCTAATAAGGACTTACAATTTTCCGGTAACTATTCCACCATAAACCTATATTTCCGTACCAGCCAGGCTATCGAAAGACAATCCAATGAGTCAAAAACTGCTCTATATATATTGAAGAAAAAACAAAACAATCAAAATTACTCGGTTGCATTGAATATAAGTTTCCTGTGTTGAATAAACACTACTAAATTTCTACCACATAATAAAAACATTTACTTGTAAACAGAAACAAAACACGCTAAAATGTAATTGTGAGTGCTTTGTTTGTTAGCCGTTTTCATGAGATACATAAAACACGTATTTAGCAGAGGATCTAAGTTTAAATCTAAGTTAATTAAACTAGTTGAGAAAGAGATTGTTTAAAAAAAAAAAAAAGATGTGAGTTGGTCAGGCGGTAATGTCCGTGGTACGGTCAGCTCTCTGTCTTCACTTACAAACTGACTCGGCCAACCCTGGTTCGGGACTGCGTCACTTCTTTCGGATGGTGACGTGAACGGACGGCACCATACGTAAGTAATCATATCTGGGGGGTGTTTCATAAAGCTGTTCGTAAAGTTACGCATGACTTTACGAATGACTTAAATATGAAACGCCAAATGGGATGCTCAATCATTATTAACTGCATCAACTAAAGTTAAACTGTGCAGATGTAGATTAAAATTCTTATTATAACAAATATTTTTAATGCAAAGTATATTTTTTAGCCTTAATGTAATTAAGGTTATTGGAAATATAGTCACACTTTGTTAAAACATCAGCGAAAACTTGGGCATCCTTTTTTTCTCTCAATATCTGTACCCATTTCTTTCTATCATTCAATATTTCATAATAACAAAAAGTGGTTGTTTTTCTTGTTTTTGTTTTAGACCTTGGAGGAGGTATTCCTGAAGCTCTGTATGGCCGATATAGAAGGAGATGATGATGAAGTAAGATTAAAATATTGGAATAAAATGATAATTATCATAATGATATACATTTATTGACCGCAGAATTTATGCAAATATATTCTATTGCTCTGCAAAACATCCCGGTGTGATTATCACCTACAACATGAAGTGAAAATGAAAATATGCGCTTTACATTTATATTTAAAAGTACTTTACGATGGTGATTTCCTAACTTCTTGTGGGATAACTAGGTCTATTTTATTGTATGTCTTGATATGAAACGCTGACACAAGTTTAACTGCTGCGATAGCTGTATTAATGACATGGTATTCATAATGATAATAATAATAATGATAGTGATAATAATAATAATAATAATGATAATAATAATAATACTATTGATAATAATGATAATGACGATAGCAATGATAAAAATATAAAGCTATAATTGTAAACCCTTTGTTGTAGATTTTATAGGCCAGTATCCTACTCACATTTAAATTCGATGCTAGGGTTTAACCAAAGGGAAGTTAGTCTGAAGTCGAAGTATTCCTGTCAAACGCGATCTTAGACCAAAGAATACCTACCTTAAAAGTGATACATGCCAGTTTATTATTTCTCGTTCTTTAACATTCATGTCTGAATAAAGTATACATTTTCATGAAATACATTATAAATTCATACCTTAAAGAAAAGTAGCACTGTTCTGTCACAAGAAGGAGAAGGAGTTGGCGAAAAAGAAGATCGGAAGAGGAGGAAGAATGAGAAACGAGGACAGGAAGGAGAAGAGGAGGAGTAGAAGAAAAAAAAAAGAAGAAGAAGAAGAAAAGAAGAAGAAAAAGAAATGCAGTCTAGATATCACCAACACTGTCGTTATCATCGTCAATATTTTACTTATCATTGAAAAAAAGAACTTTATAACTATCACAAAAATAAGTCTTGTTTTCATTTTTGTTTAATTGAATCCCAGGACGACATTCCAACCAGCGTACGAGCAGCCAGCATCTCAGAAGTCAACGAAAGGACACGCCTAATTTCAGAGTCAAGCAGTCACGTGACTCAATACACCAATCAGGTTTACGATGACGTACCCGCCACAGCCACATCCCCGCCCAATGGTGATGCGAATCAACACGCCAATGATGAGGTGTATGAAGAGATCTCCCAACACAAGGCTAATGGGGGCGTGGCTAGGCAAATATCCACCATGACAACAAAAACTGAAACTCCAGATTATCACTACGGTTAGCATGAAGTTTGCTTCCTTTATACAACTGCATTTCTACTTCCTTGAAAAGGGAGATTTGTTGTTGTTCTACAACTTCTACTTATTATAATACACATTTATTTATTGATTTATTTGAAAAGGTTTATCGATAAGAACACATTCTCGGCCAAAAGGTCGAGTTACAGATTATTTTACAATCATTAATAGGATAGTAAAATCTTGCCTTTATGATCGTGTAATCATAGATAAACCCAATTATAAATATTGTTAATGTAATCTCAAAGACTTTCGAAAAATCAACTAATTGAATATTCCAAAATAAACATGTTCGTATTGCGTAATACGTCACTGTCATGTTCGCACATTTCTAAAGGTGAGGGACAAGCTAGCTGTTTCTTATTTTTGATCGGATATTGCTCAAACTTTCACTAATTTGTTTCACCAATTTGTTTCTCTAATTTTTCTGTTTCTATTAAAACCAACCTAATATCTGCATGGTGGAATTCCCCTTTAAAATTTTACCCCAGGTACGGTGTTATTAATCTACATTCGCCACTCTCCACCCAGGTGTTAAACGGGTACCGGTAGGAAGGAATTCCTTGAACGCTGTGAGCGCCGTAATCGGCTGCCTAGCAGGGCCGGGGTAAAGGTTGGAGCGCCTTGAGCACCATGCATGGTGGATATGTGCGCTATATAAATATCCAATATTATTATTATTATTGAACATGTCGGGATAAAAAAATTGAACCTATATCTAGATGATCTTTATTAGAGAGCAAGCAATAAGTACGTTATTGATTACATGAACACAATAATCGTCTCATGTTATAGACATAAGGGCGTTCTGTGTTAAATTTTGTTAGTTAAGGCCCTTAATGCACTCAGCAAACGAAATACATAATGCCATTATACCTTTGTTCCTTGTTTGTGTAAAGATATTTCAAGATCTCTATCTCTTGCATGATAAGGATTATTTGTTAATGTTATTTTCTCAGTTTAATATTATCACAATATACATTGGAAAGAAATGTGTTTTACAGATTTCGGATTTCGTATTACTGTGACAATGATATTTATTTCAGAAATGCCGCCGTTGAAATGCACGGATATCTTTCCAAGTCTACTCAACATGTGGGCTCTACTTATCAAGGATCTACTGAAGCTGGTTAGAAACCCAGGGTAATTAATTCCGTTCCCATAAATTTCATTCCTGTGCAATGATGTTTCACTCTAAAGAGAGGTTGGGGAAAATTTACCAAATATTCGCTAAAAGGGGAGCCTGCGTATTTGTTGTGGTACACTTGAACCCAAATTGGGTAAAATGTGACCCTGTAAGATATGAGCGCTATTCAAGCACCAAATATACTTTCATATAACGCGATCGCAAAGACTAATAAACTAAAGAGCAACGTCAATATCATATTTTATATACCTCACTTAAGTAATCCAGCCATCTGATTGGTCGAAATTGCATTCATAAACTTCAACTGTTCCTGTAAAATTCCCGGTAACCATGCATAAAACATTTAATATTTTTAATAACCATGGTTATTAAAAAAATAGTTCAGTCTCCATGGTTACCCCATAGGTTTACATGTTAAAAAATGGTTTGAGCGATCGAAGATACCATACGTGTGCGAAAAATTGGTCGGTATTTTCATACAAGACAAGACAATTCCAAACAAGACAAAAATGGCTCAAGAATCTCTCCCAAGATTTCAACTTATCAAATGCAAGACTCGCTGACAGCAAGAACAACAAAAAGGGTACGTGAAATTATCCATAAACATGTTCGTTTAGTTGCTGAAAAAGCATAGACGTATAGACTGTATACGAAAATAGATCTAGTTGTCAGGGTGTTGATCGCGCACCCGATGTTGTGTGTTAAAATTATTTCCATAGAGATTGTACGCAATGCATTCCCTATGCAGTCTACGTGCATTCCGCGACCATGCAAAAAAGGTCAAGTTTTTTTTTCAATTCGAGATTCAAACCTTTATAATCTGTTGTGATCCTGAAGGTGATACTCAATAAGTGAGGTGTCATATGAAAGCGCAGGTTCTTCTCCATATTCCCCACAGGGCCGGCCCACCCACAAAATTGTAAAAATATCTTGCTAAGACTAGAATCTAGATCTAGTCTACTCTCAAAGATACGAAAATAGATCCAGTTGTCAGGGTGACTTATCGCGCACCCGATGCATGTTGTGTGTTAAGGTCAAGTTTTTTTTTCAATTCGAGATTCAAACCTTTATAATCTGTTGTGATCCTGAAGGTGATACTCAATAAGTGAGGTGTCATATGAAAGCGCAGGTTCTTCTCCATATTCCCCACAGGGCCGGCCCACCCACAAAATTGTAAAAATATCTTGCTAAGACTAGAATCTAGATCTAGTCTACTCTCAAAGATACGAAAATAGATCCAGTTGTCAGGGTGACTTATCGCGCACCCGATGCATGTTGTGTGTTAAGGTCAAGTTTTTTTTTCAATTCGAGATTCAAACCTTTATAATCTGTTGTGATCCTGAAGGTGATACTCAATAAGTGAGGTGTCATATGAAAGCGCAGGTTCTTCTCCATATTCCCCACAGGGCCGGCCCACCCACAAAATTGTAAAAATATCTTGCTAAGACTAGAATCTAGATCTAGTCTACTCTCAAAGATACGAAAATAGATCCAGTTGTCAGGGTGACTTATCGCGCACCCGATGCATGTTGTGTGTTAAGGTCAAGTTTTTTTTTCAATTCGAGATTCAAACCTTTATAATCTGTTGTGATCCTGAAGGTGATACTCAATAAGTGAGGTGTCATATGAAAGCGCAGGTTCTTCTCCATATTCCCCACAGGGCCGGCCCACCCCCAAAATGTAAAAATATCTTGCTTAGACCGTAATCTAGATCTAGTCTACTCTCAAAGATACACTCATAAAAAACAACCGTGCAGATAAACTAGAGAAAGGCCAAGGTGGTGTCATTAGTTGACTCTTTTGTTTTCGGCATATAAAAGTATTAATGACTGCTTTAATATTCGAGAAATAGTTGTTTTTATACGCTCTCGGGAAGGTTACAATTGGGCTATTCCCCTCGGCACGCCTCGGGTAATAGCACAATTCTAACCTTCCCTTGAGCGTATAAAAACAACTATTTCTCTCAAAGCAGTCATTAATACTATAGTATATCCTATCGAAATCATATTTGGACTACATAATGCTTTATTGTAATGTTTAGTCATTCCAATAGGTGATCGGCAAGGCTTATGAAATGGAGAAGAAGAAGAAGAAGTAGAAGTAGGAGAAGTTTAAGAATAAGAAGAAGAGGAGGAAAAGAAGAAGAGGAAGCGGAAGAAGAAGGAGAAGAAGATGGAAAGAAGAAGAAAGTAGAAGAAGAAGAAGAAAAAGAAGAAGAAGAAGAAGAAAATGACGAAGGAGAAGAAAATGAAGTAGGAGAAGAAAAAGAAGAAGATAATGAAAAAGAAGAGTAGAATAAGAAGAAGAGGAAGAAGAAGAAAGAAAAACAAATCTTCTATTCTTTATGTTTTTCGAAAGTCATTCAGAAAATGACGAAGGAGAAGAAAATGAAGAAGGAGAAGAAAATGAAGCAGGAGAAGTAAAAGAAGAAGATAATAAAAAAGAAGAGTAGAAGAAGAAGAAGAATAGGAAGGAGAAGATTGAAAAATAGTCTTCCATTCTTTATGTTTTTCGAAAGTCATTCTTATCATTTATGCCCCCCCCCTCCTCTCCTTGGTTATGATAATCGCGATCATTATCCTTTTCTTCTATTATCCAGCCTGACCCTCTTCCAATTCCTCCTGCCCGTGGTTGAGGTATCCCTGTTCTATCTCGCCATCGGTGGCCCGCCTAGGAACCTTGCTGTAGCTGTGGTCAATAATGATGCCTACGCCGCATTCAATCTGAGTAACATCTACCTTAACCAGATAGATGATTCAATGATCTCCCAGGTGATGCTCATTTCATTGTTTGTAATGATGATAATAATGATAATGATAATAATATTAGTAATAATAATAATAATAGCTCGTTCTTATATAGCGCTTTTCAGGACCGGAGGCCCTCTCAAAGCGCTTTACAGATAAATATATTATTACCCCGGTCATTGGATTCAGACTTAACCGCACACACTGTATGCACATTATAATAATAATAATAACAATAATTCTGCTTTTATATAGCACTTACAACTTCTATGATTTTATAAAGGTAATGCTTCCTTGGAGAAATTTCAATTATTATTACTGGGTGTAAGCCACAAATATGTTTAAATAACTTTTATGATGTCTCTAAGCGCTTTACAGATACACTATTACCCCGGTCATTGGATTCAATACTTGCCCGCACAAACTGTGTGCACAATCTTCACTCCCTGGGGGAGTATTCCAGCCAATTTAATAATAATAACGATAATAATAATGATGATGATACTGGTTGAAGCTTGCCCTCAGTTTGTTAATGAGATAAAAACCAGCATAGATCAAGCTGAGATATTGATGAAATAATAATAAAATTAATAGAAATATTAATGATGATGACAATAATAGCAATAATAATGATAATTGATGTCTATAACAAAAAAGGATGATGATAATCATAATATCAAAGATAATGATAATAATAATAACGTATTAATAATGATGATAATAGTAATAGTGGAAGTAGTATTTGTAAAAGGACCAGTAATATTAGTAGTAATAGTAATAGTTGTAGAAGTTTTAGTAGTAGTAGTAGTAGTAGTAGTAGCAGTGTGAGTAGTATTAGTAGCAGCAGTAGAGTAGTACCAATGAAAACAATGATAATAATAACATTCTATTGGTATCGCGCATAATAATATGTTTTGAAGTATCTCTATATTTGAACTCATATGATTTGATGATTAAAAACGCAAACAATAAACTCATATCTATTGTTAATGTTGTCAATGATAATAATCTGAGACCTCTAAAGTAGATCTTATTATTTGTGAAACACCCCTGGTCCCGTAGGAAAAGCAGGAATAATACTGACGTGGCTACCCTGGGTAAAATTATGATTTATTATTCTAGAAATTAATTTGAATTTCAATATTCTGTCGTTTTTAATCTTGGATACAGAAACCTGTCGATACATATGAGGAAGCCTCAGCGGATATCATCCGGAGTGGAAAATACTGGGGCATCATCGAGATACCAGCCAACTATTCTCACTACCTCGTCCAACGGTATGACTAGCTTACATCTTTCTTACATCCGTATATAGCACGTTAATAATTTATTCAAATACAGGTACGGTTATAGAGCAATATTTTGTTTGTATGTGTGGGGGGGGGGGAGGAGCGTTGGGGTTTTTGCACTCATTCTCTACATGTGCCTCGCTTAGATTTATTTGTAATCAATTTTTGTTTTGTTTTTAGGGGGGGCGGTGTAGAACAGCTAATTTCTTCATAAGCAAAAATGCATACTGTCAATTGCGAAAATTGTTACATTGCCTTTTCAGTCAATTTGAAGACTATAAGACCGGTTGACAAACAAAGTCAAATTTATGGATGTTTCTTTACTGGGGACCATATGTGATAAGTTATTCCATTAACCTGCAATTAATAAATGAACTGCAACACTTGGAATCCAGTCTGCACACACTACTTGTTGCATTGTCGGGTAAGCCTCGGGAAAGCTTCGAGGTTGTCAAGAACAACCTTTGTTTAAAAATAATGCATAAGATTTTAAAATGTTAGCAAACTGGTATATTGATGAAGTCCATTTCCTTCAATTTTTATTACATGTTTATAAATGTATTTCAATTCGACTAAGAGCATCTATTGCTCATCAGGGCATCGTATAAAATAAAGTAATATATGGAGCGAACTCACTTTCAGTCTTAGATGAAAAGAAATCTTGAAAAAATGAAGAAAAAATCTTGAAAAACTCATCACTTTCTGAACTAATGAAATGCAGAGTTTTTGCAACACCAACCGTTGTTGTAGTTTGTAATAATAATAATAATAATATTGGATATTAATATAGCGCACATATCCACCCTGCAAGGTGCTCAAAGCGCTCCAATATTACCACGGCTCTGCTAGGCTACCGATTTCGGTGCTCACAGCATTCAAGGAATTCCGTCCTTCCTTCCTACCGGTCGCCATTTACTTCACCTGGGTGGAGTGTGGCAAACGTAGATCAATGTCTGTAATAGCGCATACTTACTCCTGTCTTTACCTTTCACTTTGCAGTGTAGTCCAGGGTAATGCCGTTGACAATGTGACACTGTATGGCAGTACGATCAGAGTCACGCTGGATGCCACGAGTAAGTCCTATACAATAACAATAATAAACCATTCTTCTATAGCGCATATCACAAAAATAAATTTAAGTCACTATGCGCTTAGAAAAAAAGAAAATAAGGGATAATAGCAGACATGAGGGACGAGACGCCGAGAAAGAATAATTGCTTTGTCATAACATTGTACACATTTAACAAACGAACACATTCAGTTAGAGCAAGTAGTATAATTCTACGTATCAGTGAATAGTCTGTTGCCTATGAAGATCTTCTCAAAGCTTAATTGAATAACATCCATAGCTCTTTAGATTGGTCATTAACGTTGCTGCTATCTACTCAAGTTTTTAAGCTTCTGATAGTTGGCCTCTGCATTTATTTTCATTCCTCGATTTACCTCCATACTTAAAGTTTTAATGTATATTTACGTATTTTCCTTGTGCATTCCAGTTGTCACATTTTATGTAAATCAATTATATTATATATACTATTGTTGTTAGAATATTGTGTACTTTTTATTTTTTAAAGGCACACTGTCCTACTTGTAGCTACTTGCTCCCTCTATATAGAAAACTTCCCCAATCGGTGCCTGTTGGTCCCCCATGATCCCCTTTTTCTTATGTTAAATGAGAGCTGAGTTAATGAGATAGCCATCTGTCACAGTGACCTCGCTGGCTCGCTTGGTGGTCTAATCCCTTCTGGCTGAAGAAGTCAAGCCTGCCTTTAAATGAATGTAGAAACATCTGCTAAATAGTTATGAGAAGACATATACTCTATCTATCAATAACACACTACATTGCTACAGTCATGAGAAGTAGTAAAGAAAAATAATTCCAACTCTATGGGCAACAGTGCATAAAACTAAGGGAATAATACAGAACCTTGTGGAACTCCATCTGTCAATACTTTCAAAACCAATTACGATTATGTGCTACTTTTTGAAAGCGTTACCCCGATAATTACACCTATGATTTTTGTTTAAATACTTAATATGTGTTTTATTAAAGTAAATTAAATTTATGTCTTAAGTCTAAGATTGATAAAAAACTAGATTGTGGTTAAAATACATTGTTTACGTGTCATCAACTATTGATAAAATTCAGCTATTTTAGCTTTTAACGCCTTTTCATAATTCAAACTCTTAAATATCAACTTTAGTTCTAATTACTCTTCCATTTCTTACAATTATAGTATGATTATTCTTCCAAATCTTTCTTTTTCTCTAAATCCCACCCTTCTTAGATCAGCAGATTGCAATTTCTATCCAATCGGCGTTATTAGCTGCGTATGAGGTAGGTCATTTTGTAAACCTTTTTACATAGATTCGTATAATGCAATGTACTCCTGTTAATATTGATCTATAGCGCAAGTGTTGTTAGAGTTCATTTAATGAATAAACAGAGGTTTAAATGATCCTTAGGTAAAATTGAGTGTAATGGGAACTGCGGAGCGAAGAGGAATAAAGGACCCTCTCTTGTTTTGAACGCCTGTAAAATGCCTTTTTATCTAACAGCAACAAGAAGTGTAATCATACATTTTTATTTTCTATAAACATTTGAGGGAATTAAAAATAGCTAGACGGATTGAGTGATAATTTCTTTTTAAGTAGACGTTTTATTCAACCTTGAAACTTGTTGATGTTCATGATGATGACAAAATAGCATCAAAGTCCTCCTCAAAATCATAATGAATGCATAAAGGCAAATAAACGAAATATTTCAAAACATTCAAAACACACATACTTCAGAATGTTATTTTAACACTGATGAGATTAGTAGGCAAGGTTTGTTGATTTTTATTTGTTGGTGAATTACAGCAACATTTCTTTAGTTTGTAGTGTGATGTTTCTGTTTCTTGCTGGTTTTAAAGTTTTTCGTTGTGCTGTATACTGACACAGCTGAGCAGGATTATCAATCCGTATCATTATGTTTTCTTTTGCGTTGTATAATATTGATCATGATGATACTGATATTGAAACTGATTAAAAACAAGTAGATAACAAGAATAATGTTGATGATGATGATGATGATAATAAAAATAATGATAATATGTTTTTAACAACATTGATAATAATATTACAACAACAGGATACCAACACACCAAAAAAAACAATAATGATAAGCAACAGATGTAAATCACTCGAACTTTGCTTTTCTTTCTTCAGTCTTTTGTCGATGTAGTCTTGACTAGTCTTGGAGTGAACCCAGCTGTTGCACAGATTCCCATCGCTGTAAGTAGTTTTTTTTTTTTTTTTCAGGTCGTGTTTAGAAAATGTAAGATACTCTTCATTTAACATTTGTAACTTTGGTCACATTTTGCTTCACATTTTTAGTGAAGATTTGCTGAATGTTTTTGTTAATATGAATTGGAATAAATCGAGTCATCAGATGGATAGAATTGTCTCGGATAAAGTACACTTATTTGAAAGATTCCCATCGTTTAAGTCCTTTTCAAAGTATGACATAATTATTCATTTAGTATCTGTAATCTTTCCGCCAAATTCCGTTTCACGTATTTGCTTTACTAATTGATGTTTTATTACTTATCAGGGTAGTAATTGGGATGGATTAAATCAAGTCATAACTTCAAATAAATATTTCAGGCACAGAATGCATGTAATACAAGTGGCTTTTAGAGGTCGTATTCTTTCCTGACCGTGCCAAAAGACTTTTTCATTACGACCGACACTTACTTGCGTTCAAAGATGTCGAGAAAATGTAAACCAAACTGTTTACTTTCTAACACTTTGAACAACCATTTTACTTAAAACTCCTTTAATAGAATGCTTTATTTTTTTGACAAATTCACTTAAGCCTTCCCATAACCCATCTAGCATTTCAATTTTTTTCATTTCCATACAATATTATGTTCTCTGTTCAGTTCCAACAACCAATCTACGGCGAGGTCGATGCACCTTTCACCAACTTTATGGCGGCTGGTGTTATTTTAACGTAAGCTTCAAAGAGTAGGTTCACTTAGATGATGATGGAGAGGAAGAATTTGAGACAACTTATCTCTCTCTCACCCTGTCTTATCCTCTCTCTGTCTATTTCCTCTATCACATTCTCTCTCTCTCTCTGTATCTCTCTCTCTCGCTCGCTTTCTCGTTCCTCGTTTTGCCTTTCTCTTTCTTTTTATTTCTCAATCACATTCTCTCTCTCTCTCTCTCTCTGTATCTCTCTCTCTCTCTCGCTCGCTTTCTCGTTCCTCTTTCTACCTTTCTCTTTCTTTCTTTCTATTTCTCACTCACATTCTCTCTCTCTCTCTCTCTCTCTCTCCCTCCGAGAGTCCCTATCTCTCCATGAATGTTATCCCCCTCTTTCTCATTGATTTGTGTAGGTGTGTGTGTGTGTGTTTATGTGCATCTCAATGCTTATTTGGCTGCACAGTGTCTATGACATGCTTTTAAATATATGAAAATAAATGTATATTAAATTGTATTGTACTTTACTTTGTACTTGTTTGCATTGCCATGCATAGTTCAGCTGTTGAGCTGCAATGTAGTTACAATAAAGAGCGTTTAAATTCAACTATTGCACTTGATAAGCCTACATCTCACTTGTTGATGAAATATTGAATATATGTAATATTCCCAATTCGATCGCAAACAATTATTTAAAAAAAAAATCACATTATAGTAAGGCAATTTCAAATAGCTTTGTGCGCCACCTTTTGAAATGTGCGACTATGACAATGATATATTACACTAATCCAAACAAAAATTATATAGGAATAACTATAGGTTATTTAAATAGCCCTTAAGTTGATTTCTTGAAAGTCTGTGTGATCGTATCAATGACATTTAACTTACAACATTTATGCAGCATACATTTTAGAAAGAAAATGAAACAAACGATAAACTATGAAGATGGTTTAAAAAAAATCTTTTCATGCAGGGTCATATTCTTCCACGCGGTGGCTTTGACCTCAATGACCTTTGTCGTGGAGAGGAAAGAAGGTCTACTGGACAGGATCTGGGTCGCAGGTTAGTCAATAGGGACTTTTTAATTCTGCACGACTAGAACGTGGACTGCCCTTTTGAGGCAATGTGACGTCCATGTATTCCCATATACATCTTTCTGTGTCCAGTGCTTGTAATTTTACCAAGACTGGGTCAAATTTATTTTCATTTTGATGATTCCAGAACCTTGCAGTACACACCAATACCAGAACTAAACTTTATCTTTAAGCCCATTGTGTCGGGCCTATACTTACAATTTATTTGTAATCTTGAACATTCAGTGTACGGTTTCGTTGGATTCTGTGAGAATTTATTTTCTATATTTTACCAGAACTCAAGTTTATCTTTAAGCTAAACAAGTTACATGCTCCTCTTAAAAATAGAGCAAAAAAAAAACCCCAAACAAACCATATTTGTCAAATTCACGAATATTTAAATCTTCTCAAACATCCCCGAAAATTTACCACCTTTTCGCGAAATTTCGAAGTATCCTGCCTACACGAAGTGAATATGAAGTGACGTCACCACCAGGTATGCTTTCTCAGTTAATGGCAAAAGGGGGGAAAGGAAGATGTGGGAAAAGAGAAGAACTAAATAGAGAGGTATGGGAACATGAGATGAATACGCTGGGACCTCTCCTAGATCCCAACCTAATTAATAACCTCGTTAATAATTTTACATTCTCCACCGAGTAAGAAAGATGCCCCACCCTCCGTCTTTATACTTTTGTTCTTTTCATTACACTTTGAATACTCCAAGAAGGAAAAAGGCCGTTCGTTTGAAAGTTAAACTATTGACCTCAACACAAAATCTTTACCACCGACATTTTCAGCTGTCCTTTTTGAGAGAAGGTTTAACTTTGAAGCATATTAGGGACTTTTAGATTCTGCACGACGAGAACGTGGACTGCCCTTTTAAGGCAATGTGACGTCTTTTTAAGGCACTGGCAGTGACGTCACATTGCCTTAAAAGGGCAGTCCGCGTTCTCGTCGTGCAGAATCTAAAAGTCCCTATTATCAATACAGTTGAACTTCCTTGATTGTGTTCTCGTTTGTGCAGGTGTTGGACCAGGTGAAGTAAGCATAGCTCACGTCATGACTCAATTCATCATCATCTCGGTCCAAATCGCCCTCGTACTCGTCTTCACATTCGCGGTCTTCGATGTAAGTATAGATGGCAGGCGAGTACGCAGGGGGGTGGTTTTGGGGTTAAACCCCCCCCCTCGAGTTGTTTTTATGTGTATGCTTTATGTATGTTATTTTTGGAAAACCCCCCCCCTTTTGAGTTTTTTTTTTTTTTTTTTTTTTTTTTAAATAAATTAAAAAAAAAAAAAAAAAAAAATTGCCAATGGTTGACCTTAAAAAGGTGACCTTACCCCCCCCTAACTGGACAAAATGTCAAATTTTCAAAATTCGAGACCCCAAAAAAAAAAAAGTGTCCTCTTACCCCCCCCCCCCCCCCCCCCCCCCCCCCGCTTATTCAGCGGCTGGCTGAGTCGTTGCGATTTTTTGGGGACTCTAAAAAAAAAAAAAAGTGTACGCTTACCCCCCCCCCCCCCCCCCCCCCCCCCCCCCGCTTATTCAGCGGCTGGCTGAGTCGTTGCGAAATTTTGGGCCCGATTTGAAAACCCCCCCCTTGAAAAAATCCTGCGTACGCCACTGATAGATGGTATAGGGGATGGGCAAATGCGTAAATGAGAAAGAAGCTTATACCATATAAGACTTGTAATCAACTTATACCGTGTGAGATCTTGTAATGGTCTTTTACCATAATGGTCCGTAATGGTTTCATGCGGTTTAATTAGGTCCTATAGTGGTCTTGAACAGCATGAGATCGATGGGACAAACAGCAACAACCCCTCCTTAATTATCCCTCTTGGATGTTTCTTCAATTTGTTGTATTCGTCTCACCCCCCCCCCCCCCCCCCAGCTCTCCTCCTCTATCTCTCTCATGTTGAGAAGCTCTCTTTTCAATTATTTATCTTTTCTTCTTCCCATCCCTCTATCAAAAACTTCCTCTTCTTAATCTCGTTCCCTTTCCTCCCCCCCCCTTTTTTTTCCCTCTCTCCCTCTTTCTTCTGAACCTTTGTTCCTGTCTGCTCGATAAATAATGATGCATCTATTTCGAACTCCATTTAGATTCCGAACGAAGGTAGTTTGTTCCTCGTCATTCTCATGATGATGCTACAAGGTTTATGTGGAATGGCTCTTGGTCTACTCATCTCAGCCTTCTGTGACTCGGAATCCACAGCTATTCAACTCGCCCTTGGATCTTTCTATCCCCTTCTCCTCCTCAGTGGTAAGGCGTAGCATTAAATTAGCACAGTCCGTTAATTGGTATCAATTTTGAAAAAGAAACAATTAAGGGAGGGTGCAATGAAACATGGAATCGACACAATGGAAGACACGACAGTGATAATGTACTGATGTATGGCATAAACTTAGCAGATCTATTGGAGGTCGCCCCTGTTCCTTATGTACAGAATGCTAACCCGGACGAATAGACAATTCGACATTGATTTAGACGGGAAATATTTTGTACAACAAGCCCTCCAAGATGGCCACTCATCTCCTGTATGCATATATTATAACAAATCCAACTAACCCGCAATGCCACTTGCTCCATTTAGTTTGTATATGTTAACAATCAAATTTAAACTTCAAGGTAATTAACATTCTTACAATTTTGTGTATTATTGTAGTTCACTCTTCCTCTCTGATTCACATCTTCCTTACCTCTTTCTTTCTAAGTTTACCGTATTTAATACAATCATTGTAAAACAAGCAACGTGAAACAATACCATTATGGTATTGTTTCACGTTGCTTTGGTTCGATTGATTTGCTTGTTTCTGTTTGTTTCGTTTTTGTTTGATTCATGTGCTTATTTTCGTTTGATCGCTTATTTGTTTTAATAATTTGACAGAAATAAGAGTGAAATTTTACCTCTTTCTCTATAACAGGTGTTGTGTGGCCGATTGAAGCAATGCCCGAACCCGTTTACTACATCGCACTAGCATTGCCACAGACCTTGGCTGCAGAAGGCATACGAGCAATACTTGGACGAGGTAATGTTTTATATCAATATCACCGAATTTTCTTTCTTGCTTCTTTCTTTTTCTTTCATCCTTAACAAAAAAGATTTATTCAATATTCTTCTATCTATTGGCTTAATTTCTACGTCCATACACAATCCCTACATTGAGTAGGTAATGAAATTCTTCATTTTCTTTCTCTTTATCTGCCTCTGATCCTGTGGTTTCTTCCTTCTGTTCTTCAATTGTCATCTTATGTTCTTTCCGTCATAATTTGTCATCAATCTTCTTTTTGTTAATGATGTCATTTGCAAATGTGATGGCGTCCGTGATAAGGAAGAAGAAAAAGGAGAGAAAAAGAGGAGAGAAAGAGAAAGAAAGAGAAAGAAAGAGAGGAAAAGGGAGAGAGTGGGGGAGTGGGGGAGAGAAAGAGAGAGAGAGCGAAGAGAATAAGATGAGAGAAGGAGTGAAAATAGTCATCAAAACATTTATTTGTAAATATATTCTCAGACTAGTAAATCGATCCTTGTAGTTTGCACAAATTGTGTTGGTTTCCACTGAAAGCTAACGAAAATATAGGCGTTCAGAAATCTCACTAGCATTTCTATCTTTCTGTCAGGTTGGGACATGAGTTACTTTGAGGTCTGGATCGGCTACCTAACCACAACGGCTTGGTGGCTATCACTCCTCACTCTGGCTACCATCGTACTCCGAGTCAGACGATAAACCAGTCTAATCTATCAGCATCGAGCTCTACTCCAAGTAATACCGTTGTTGTTGGTAATAGTTTAATGGCGTTCATTCAGTATTGAATATATACGCCATATCTTCAGTTTTATAAGAAAATCAGTTATACAAATGATAAGCAAACTGAGAATAAAGATTTGTAATGATATAATTAATTAGTCAGTAACGCAAGTTATTAGGAGTCTCTGGATGGTTTGCAACTTCGTGTTTCTGTTTTTTTATATTTTTAATCTGTAATACCGGTAGATAGTGTCTCTTTATAAAGGGACACCACCGGTAGAGTGTCACGCGCGCCCCCAACGATCAATGCTGCCTTGGATCAATCTAAAAACGCTCTGTAAAAACAATTCATAGGATTGAGCAACTAATCACTCAATTGTACAACAAGAAACAAACACATGCTGTAGTCTCACTAGGAATATATCAATACGAGATGGGAGGGTTCAAACTAAAGGCAGGAACACTTTAGGGGCACTTCTTCTTTCTCGATCTAAAATAAATATCCGTCATTTCACTGAAACAGAAATGGCTCCAGCCCCCATTCTTTTCACGCGATTTTCCACCACTCCGTAACTCCATCCCTTGCATTCAACCTGGTAATCCTCATGACGTCATGCCAGTGTCGTGCATATCATACATATATAGTAAGTTATGAATTTGGTTCAAGTGAACATATTGGAAGCATATGTGATCCTACAATATTCAGTGATCGTTGTCGAGGTTGAAATCGAGTCTAAAGTGATGAAATTGTAAATAATAAACTCTTAGCGCCCCCTCAAGGTCAATATATTAATTTAGCTATAAAACAATGTTCTTTGAATAAAATCGACCGATTTGCTATTACCGTTTGGAATATATATATCACAACTACATATTCTTAGATTTTCATGGTCGCAGCTACGTACTATCGTATGGTCGTAGGCGCTATTTGGAATTCATCAAAATTTACCGGGAGCACCGGTAAATTAGTATATTAAATTTTTCTCGAAAGCAGAAGTGTTTTAGGGGCTAAATTTGTTAGTGCTTATAATACATCCATAGGGCATCCAGATATATCAAAATTGTAAAGAGTCACTTTCCAGCCAATTTTCAAAATTTACCAAAACTTTGTAATACCTTTAAAGTAAGTATTGTAAATCGACGAAATTAGAAATTATTCTCAGGAAGGAGATACAATATTAGCAGGAAATTTACTCGCAGTATTAGCACTGAGCAAAAATAAATGTTAACATTTATGTGAACATGTATATGGAAACCCCACCGGCCCTTGCATGCCCAGAAAAGGATGGGGATTTTTAGCCTGTAAATGCCTCTTTTTTACCTCTTTACAAAAATGTGTATTCTGAAATATCTCTTTGTATGTTTGAGTTTCAAATGTTGTAGAACGACCATTACAAGTCTCTCTTTTTCACATAATTCAAATGTACCATCAAGATTATCTGTATGTATTTTTTATTTTTTTTGGTTATGATTGTTTGTTTATATATGTGCAATGTATTATGACAATCACAATATATGTTTATTCATGGATTTGCAGTTAAAGTGCCATATTGTGTAGATGGTATAAAGATGGCAATTTAACTTTGATGACAGATGCAGCAAATGAAGCACATGATGCCCAGTTTGTCATCTACCAATTTATTTTGTTGGCCATGGCAACTTAATAATTGATGCGGATACAAAAGGTAATTATTATACCCATTCCGGTTTGGATTAAATCTTTAAAACGCTGTATATAACTGATTTTATTTTAATATGTCTTTTGTTTAACTTTATGAATCCAGTTATTCACTCATACATTCCATGTTTACAGTAAATGTGCATATCGTTTATGCTTAATTAATTACACCAAATCAAGTGTATTGACGACCAAAGAATTCATATCATGAAAAAAATCAAAATGTTCATGGTTATGAAATTAAAACTATTAACCATGATAGGACATACATGTAAATGTATTTCGAGCCTCTCATTTGCTGGGGATGGTGTACGCATAAGTTACAAAATGCAATAATTGTATGAATCCAGTTATTCACTTTAACATTCCATTTTTATAGTAAATGTGCATATCGTGATATATTTTGAAATATATTCGGAATTATATACCGCATATGAAGATTCTAGGTCTCCGATTGGTCATAATTACAGGCATGAAATACGCTAGTGATTAGTGTATGTATAACGAATACATATTGACATGGCATAGATCTGCGTGTGCGTACAATGCAAGAGGATGTAATAAAGTGCCGAAGCTGTGACGCCATAAAAATCTATTTTTCGAATTTCTCAATTTCTCAAATAAAAAGATTTCCTATAGGAACTCAGTGTTATTTGCTCTGGCTCGTAATGGTTATGAACCAGAGCAAATAACACTGAGCTTCTATAGGAACTCTTTTTATTCAGATGGTCATATCTCGGCCAAAACTTAACATATTTAATTGGTTTTTTTCGACATTTGGACATTATTTTTGATGCTCTTTCGGAAAATGAAGAAAAAAATTGATAAATTCTGAAAATAGATTTTTTGATGACGTCAAACTTCACCACTCTATGGTCGGGCATAAAGTTAACAATGGATACATACACTCATTAGACCAGTAAATACTATGTATCTCTAGACTCTACAAAGACATTCGTTTTCACAGGCCCATTATGTTACAACGCCTCTTTTTGAAAATTGACAGGGGGATGCGGTATATAAAACAACTATTGACTGCTTATTTTTCTATGGCTCCTCTGTGATCTCGAGACTCTACTACGCCTCTCGACTTCGTCTTAAGACACAGTCATTTCGAGATCACCTTGGCAATAGTTTTAACCTTGCTTCTCAAAGCTGTCAATATTTGTTATATTGATTCATGAATTTGAATAAAGATTATCAAAAGCTACATTATGGCGTCTGTGATTGCCTTGAGATTAAAACCTATATATTAAGTTACTCAGAATTTTCATTAAGGATGATTTATGACTAAGAAAGTTCAATTTCTTCCTTCACCCTTTCTCTCATAATTTCTCCCTGGCTATCCAGGATCCCTCCAACTCTCTCTTCATCTCTCCATAAATGCCTCATATGTCTGTCTGTCTCTCTCTCTCTCTTTCTCCCCGTCTCTCCCTCTCTTTCCATCCGTCTCTCTCTCTCTCTCTCTCTCTGTCCCTCTCACACCCTTTCCCTGCTTCTAACTCATCTCTTTGTGTCATACGTTCTCTCTTTGTACTTCTCTCCCCCACTACTGACTTTAACACGAAGTCAATTTACACCTTGACATCATTTCAAATAGTACAAGCTTTCTTTAATATGTTAACATAAAAAGTACATTGTATGCAAAATTTTAAATCGTGTAAAATCTTATACATGTAATTTACTGTAAGAAATAGTTGGGATACAAATGTAATGAGCAATTAAGAAAAATGACCGGGAATAAAGATTTTGACCTAGGACATGCAGACAAGGGGTCTCCTAAATGCATATGAGTAACAATGATGCGTTTATCCAATAACAAAAGAAAGAAAAAAAGAAGATACATGTACACACAACTTTGCTAGTTCCAAGGTCACAGTTCAGGGACCTGTTTCACAAAGCCTTTTTCAATGACAAATGACAAAAATCAGTGACAAATCTGTTGATAACCAATCAGAAGCAAGGATATCAGTAGCTTATAACAAAAACTGTCATTTGTCACTGATGACAAGTTTTGTGAAACCCCCACCTGGTAAAGAGGTACAAACTAATTTGTGAGCTTTCTCTTTCTTTCTATGATAGTTTGGAAGGATTGAAAAATATCCAAATGAATAGATTGCTCTCCAAAAGCCGTATTTCAAATATGAGTGTGAAAAGCTAAGAAGTTGGGATCAAACATTAATGACAATTCTGTGTGTGGTCCCACATGTCCATTTCTGAGTAGTGCTTTTCACTGTATAACAGCATCAGACTGATGAAGAACACTGTCAGTGTTCAAAATTACTCACTAAAGGAACATAACAATTTAGTTTGATGTAAAAAGAAGTAAACTACCAATCAGATGACATTTTTTTCAGAAAGTTATATAAATACTTATGTAATAGTAATGTAAATCTTTAATGGAACAAACTAATTTACCATACATGCATGTGCGACTTCAGACCAAGTACATTCTGTTTTACGTACAGATTTAATGAGCACAGGAATTATATTATATTCATTACATACCGCATATAAAGATTCTAGGAACGTGCAGGCATAAAATTCGCTACTGGACTACTGGGCATTATAGTGAAAAATATAGTTGTACTTGCTCGTACAATGCAAGGACACAATGGTTGTGCGTGAAGTTAACAATGTATACATGCAGTGCTCTTAGACAATTCTACAAATGAATAAGCTTTGACAGGCACTGTATCTCTTGACTTGGGAATTGACAAAGGGGTGAAGGACATAAAAACAAATATTGACTGCTTATTTGTTGGGGCGCAGTTAAAACTATAGCTCCTCGTTGATCTCGAGACTGCACTATACCCCTCAACTTTGTGTCCTGGCACAGTACAATTTTGAGATCACCTTAGGCAATAGTTTTAATCGTGCCCCTCAAAGCAGTCAATATTTGTATGTCAGCAGCCTGCCATCAGTAAACTGTACATGTACATGAAATCTACACCACCATTAGAGAGATTCAAGTCCAAGTAGAAATCCTATCTAATCTTTTTTTTAGCAATGCTTGACACAAGAACATGGCACTCATTTGGACACTTATTTCTTATCTATGTTTCCTTGTGCACCTTTGAAATAGAATTTCTAGATGGAGGCATGAATTGGACTTAAAAATTATGGACAGCCATTAAAGCCTTCAAATGAAAAATATTCAAAAGCAGAGATTCAAGTATTTTAGACATTTTTTTAAATCCCACATCTTGAACATGAAATCTCCTTGATGATAGAAAATATGAATGATTTGAATCAACATTTTATGCCTTTCAAAATAACTTTTACAAAATATTTTCAAAGATGCTAACGGCTTTCCATAATTTTTAAGTCCAACTTAGAGATCAGTTCAACTTAGGATCTTTGTGAAACACCCCCATATCATCCAATAAAGATTGATTCTAACACTATTTCACTTGATAGCTCTCAACCCTAGGCCAAACACATTTCCTGATCGTATACCTAATATAAATAGCATTCCACGTACGTAAATGTATATATGAAAGTCATTACATAATCATTCAAGGTTCCAATTACTTCTTCATTTGCAGACATGTTTTCAATATATAAGGACTTTAAATATAAGAGCTGGTAATAATATATATCTTGGGACAAAGTTATGTCTTCTTCACCTCATCAACATACGCTATGAACATGACGGACAAAGAAAGAGGACAAAATATACAGTTCCTCATTCTACCCTCAACAATTGCTGTGGTAGACAAAGGAACATCCCTTCACTGCTATTATGTAAAAATGTGTAGAACAGGTGTCACATGCATATTCACCTGTTCTACACATTTTTACATAATAGCAGTGAAGGGATGTTCCTTTGTCTACCACAGCAATTGTTGAGGGTAGAATGAGGAACTGCATATTTTGTCCGCTTTCTTTGTCCGTCATGTTCATAGTGACTATTCCTCAAAGATTCCTCCTTGTAACCGTCAAGTTTTTCCAAAAAGTAGCTCCATGGCTGCTCTCCACATAAAACACTCACACATGGAGTTAAAGTTCACATCATTACAAACTTGAGTCCAGATTCTTATGAAGCAAAGTTCATTGAACTATGTCATACTTGAAGAGTGCCCTCTCATGACGATGCTTGGACAATGTTGGCTTGGTTGGTTCGTAGGGTCTTCTGCAGCACGTGCGCGTCGGCGGGCTCGATGCGCTTGTAGTAATGCTCTTTGGTTTCAATGATTTCAAATTCAAACTTTTTGTAGAAGTCGATGGCTGAATCGTTGTTAATCTGCACGTGTCTGTGTGAATAAGGGCAGAGACAAAATTATGGTTTTTAGCCGTTTGGTCTGCAATTAGTTTGTTTACTTCACAATTAGACCAAAACACTATTATAGCCTAAATGGTCATTAGACCCAATAATATGTAGACCGTATTGGAAGAGACTACCGGTAATTGGGTAGAAGATAAACTAGTTGTAGAGTCTTTAGGCCAAACGGCAATTCACTAAAATGATCATTCAACCAACATAACATAAAGAGATGCCAGGCAGTAGAATTCATTTATAAACACTTCACTCAATCAATTTGATCCAGCATGCTGTCTGTCTCCCTCTCCATTTTTTTTTAAAACCCAAGTTTCAGAATTATCACAAGCTCTCATGTTCACACTATGAACATGACTGACAAAGAAAGCAGACAAAATATACAGTTCCTCAGGTAGACAAAGGAACATCCCTTCACTGCTATTATGTAAAAAGGTGAATATGCATGTGACACCTGTTCTACACATTTTTACATAATAGCAGTGAAGGGATGTTCCTTTGTCTAACTGTATATTTTGTCCGCTTTCTTTGTCAGTCATTTTCATTATGTCACTACCCAATTTGGAATTTGAAATGTTGAAAATATGACTTAACATGACTTTAAAAATCATACTTTACACATGGCAATATCACCATTTGGAAGTTGTAATGCAAATATGTTTACCGGTAATTAAGTTAAACAAAGGCATTTGATAAACCTAGTTAAAAACTGATCGAACATGTTCATGTTTTGTCTCTATGCTCATGTCATTAGCTTTGCAGAAAGAATTATACCCAAAAGGTAAACTTGTGTTTTACCTAGTATGGCACATCAAGAGGGAAAAAAAAGCTATGTGACTATAACCGGTCAAAAAAGGTTATACTGTGTCTCAAAGTATTATTTGTACACGTGTAAGAAAGGCTACTTTAAGGCAAATAAAATGTAAAATACTACAACGTAGCCCCAGAAAACTACCTGAAATGAAAGATCTATGTGTGTTTTATAAAAAAATAAAAAAAGAGAATTTGAACATTGGTATATTCCAAAATCTTTTGCAAATAAATCAAATTTTTCACCTTCAAAAAGTTAATTTGTACACCTTGCATTTTGGGTCCCCTTTTTCACATAAATTTGTCCTTTCAACTACTGTAGTTGCAACAGAAATCCTGCATATTACATAACAGCAGGAATGTCACCTGAGATTCCATGTATGATTAAAGGTTCTCATAAACCTGTTCTAGACCATTCTTGCTGGTAAACCCTTATCCCAATTTGAATTACAGGTGTAAAATACTTCGTTTCAGACATTTGGTATCATGCTCAAAGGCATTTGGTACACATGTAAACAGTTATAGCATGAATTGCAATAAGTTATGAGATGACTTACAAGTATATGTTATCAATGCGTCCATCTTTCTCACAGAAATCTAGAACATGTTTGAGCATCATGGTACCTACAAGGAAAAAATAAAAAGAAGAAAAAAATAATTTAAAACAAATAAGCCAGGTTTATTTTGAAATTGCCCATGCAGTAGTGACCAGCCCTGTTTTGAGGCCATTATACTTTCCTTTGAAAAAAACCCCACATGCTTCCTGTGAATGTCCATTTGATTTTCGTAAAATAACACACAAAATGGACAATATGTGCCACATTTACTTTAAACTGTCCTAAATAGAGATTCAAGAAGAAATTGTGACATTATTGCTTTAAGAGCAGTAGTAGTAGTAGCAGTAGTAATAGTAGCATCAACAGTAGTAGTAACAGTAGCAGCAGCAGCAGCAGCAGTAGTAGTAGTAGTAGTAATAGCAATAGTAGAAGTAACAGTAGTAGTAGTTGTAGTAATAGAAGTAGTAGTAGTAGTAGTAGTAGTAGTAGTAGTAGTAGTAGTAGCCACAGTAGTAGTACTAGTGATATTTTCTTCAAGCTCATTATTTTCCTTTACAATCAAGCAAAATCTTTGCTATGCAGAAAACCCAACACAAATGTTGGTATATGGGTCCATTAAAGACCATCAATACAACTGGGCCAGAAGGGATTAGACCACCCAGCCAGGTCACTGACAGGTGGCTATCTCATCAACTCAGCTCTCAATTAACATAAGAAAAAGAGGATCATGGGGGACCAACAGGCTCCGATTGGGGAAGTTTTCTTTATAGAGGGAGCAAGTAGCTACAAGTAGGACAGTGGGGCTTTAAAATGGAGGAGCACTTACCTATTCCCAGTCTCCTGTACGGTGCTAGACACCCCAGGGTCATGATGTAGAGACGTCTAGCTCCCTGGTCTGTCGTATCTATCCTGCAGCATACAGCACCAACCACGATGTCATTGTAGTATGCTACAGGGACAAACAAAGACTATATGATTTTATAATGTAGTATGATATAGACCTGTAAAAACAAAGACGATGTCATTGTAGTATGCTACAGGGACAAACAAATAATATATGATTTGATAATGTAGTATGCTATAGACCTGTAGAAACAAAGACGATGTCATTGTAGTAAGCTACAGGGACAAACAAATAATATATGATTTGATAATGTAGTATGCTAATAGACCTGTAGAAACAAAGACTTTGTGGGATTCTGTCAATGAGCTTGTGGCATGTTGAACAAATACAGTCAAACCTGTCTTTAGTGATCGCCCAAGGGAAACATAAAAAGTGGTCTTTGAAGACAGGTTTCTTTAGTACATAACAATAAATAATAATAATGGGCTCTTGTATAGCGCTCATGTCAGTCAGATTTGACCCTCCTGGGGCTCCCGATTATTACCCTGGCTTTAGCACAGCTGCCATACGGCGCTCTAGCATTTCAAGGAATAAAGTCCTGCCAGGTACCCATTTACATCACCTGGGTGGAGTGTGGCAAATGTAGATCAATGTCTTGCCAAAGGACATTTGTGCGGTGGCGGGACTCGAACCGCGGACCTTGTGATCGACAGTTCGGCGAGGTATCCACTCGAGCACAACACCTCTACAAATTAGAAACCAAAAAATGTGGTCTTTGTAGACAGGTGTTCACTAAAGCAGGTTTGACTGTAAATGATTTTGAATGATAATGTGATCGAAGTAGAGTAATAAGACATACATTAGGCCTTTAAGAAGACAATATTACATTTTATTTCTGCACGGATGCATAACTTAAGTTCACTGTACAGTGTACATGAATATGAGAGATTTAATTAACTTGTTCTCCCTTTCACTGAAATATTTCACGTCTCAGTTATTGCAACTTCACTTCCAGCATATTCACTTTTGTATTTGACAACATCCGTTCATTTGCACAATTGCTCTTTGATTTCTTACATCCCCCCCCTCCAATAATAAAACAACACAACAAACACACTAATAATATTCTCGCAAATACAGACCACAACATCAACAGTGTTTCATTTCTCAGTTAACCACTTTGCATACTATTTATCAATTCTAATATCTTAGGAGATTCACATGCTGATAAAATATTTTTACTGAACGAGTGTGAGCGTTCAACCTTTTTGATATACATGTACATGTACACTGTACACTGTAGATGTAGAACAAGAAGAATGTTAACTCCATTTCACACACAGATAAACACCCTTTAAAGCTTATCAACACTAGTGTGGCTATAGGTAGGCAAATTCATGCAAAAAAATATATTCAAAAAATTGACTTGAAAACACATCACACAATTAGTCTGAACCGAGTCAGGAGCAAATTTGAAGAAATTATATTTTTAAATGTTGTAAAACCAAAGATATGAGAAGAAAACTGACCCAAGTATCTGTACTAAAAATCGTACATGTAAAATTGGTCGTAGACATTCGACAGCTGAATATGACGCGCACGGTTGCATTACGTGCGTTCTCGAATCCAAAATCGTACCTCACACACACACTCTCGCCATACCGCGAATGGTCCGTCGTGGGGAGCTAGCCGGCTGAGAGTTTGCAGCGATACCAACGCAGCTTCGGAGCTCCGCAGCGCGCCATTTTAGCGGGACTCGGAAAGATTTGCGATGGGAAGGCAGCGGCCTAGCTTTTTGCCCAAACAACGCTAGATCGGCTGATGGCAAAATGAAAATAACTACGATCGAGAACATCGTCGGTTTCTTAACTTTTCAGTGAGATAATTCTGAATTCTAATTGAGACTATATAATAAATTAAATCGACAAAGAAACCTCGGTAGAACTCTTATAACTATACAAAAGCTTGTTTATTTCTTCATTTGACATTTTGTTTTCGACCATTTTTTCGTGCGCAAGTCAATGTAAACTATGTATTACCAAACTTTCAACATGCAAGGAACGGGGAACACTCGCGGACCTCGTAACAAATTTGTTGCAAAAAAAAAATTTCAAGGGTGATTTTGAAGCAGTGAAGAACATTGGCGCTGCGATGCGCAGAAATATACTTGAAAGAAACTTAAAAAATAATACCTGAATTTTCAGAAAATCGTATTTGTATTAGTGTACCTAGATGTGACTTGTTTATAAATCAGATTTTATGAAGATTTGTCGGGAAAAAATGTCAATTTTTTCCGTTTAGTGGTCATTTCTAGGCTAATATTTTAAAAGTTGCATCAGTAATGGGCCCGATGTTTCTCTTATCGTACTCGCATGTTATTTCTACATAGATTAAACATAGGATGGTTAAGGGTAAGACCAGATAACATTATAAAAAATATATATCCTTCCACCCTCCCATATCAAAGTTTTGGGCTGATTATTGCCGACCCACCGCAGCAAGGCCATTCAGATTTTCGTACGCGCGCAAAGCGCCCTCTAGTGCCCCATGAATGTGCCTACTATAGGAGGGATTAGACCACACAGCGAGGTCACTGACAGGTGGCTATCTCATCAACTCAGCTCTCAACATAAGAAAAAAAGAGGATCATGGGGGACCAACAGGCACCGATCAGGGAAGTTTTCTATATAGAGGGAGCAAGTAGCTACAAGTAGGACAGTGGGGCTTTAAGGTTTGTTCAGATATGACACGGTAAACCGCGGCAAAAAAAGCAGCCACATTTTGTTTACGCGTAAATGATTGGCAACTGCACGCAACAAAAGAATTAAAGGTAAAGTTGAGTTCTGGTTGCATTGTGAAAGAAACGGTGTGGAATCTATCAGAAAAGGTTGATCATTAAAGTATTTGTATGTATTGCAAGGTTCTGGGATCATCAAAATGATAAGAAATTTGGCCAAATCTTGGCAAAGTTACAAGCACTGTACACAGAATGATGTATATGGGACTACACAAACACATGGCGAAAAAATCCTACCCCAGATTTTTACGATGTTTCATGTCATATTTAGAATATGAAGGCATTTGAAGAGCCATGCTTTTCAGGGAACATGTCTTATCTGATGTTCTTCCACACTTGCATAATAAGAATGATAACGCTCACAAATTTCAAAAAAATTGCCACGTCATTTCTGAACAGGCCCTAAAGCGCTCATCTGCTGTGAGACATTGATTAACCACACATTACCTAGTTTGGCTAATTCTCCAACTTCCAAGACATCTTTGTAGAACTTATCATTGTAGGAGACGGGGAAGACGACCGAGTTGA
Organism: Strongylocentrotus droebachiensis; assembly: GCA_035222895.1. Lineage (NCBI taxonomy): Eukaryota > Metazoa > Echinodermata > Echinoidea > Camarodonta > Strongylocentrotidae > Strongylocentrotus > Strongylocentrotus droebachiensis. Next base: position 175,688 of record JAVYIG010001944.1, on the reverse strand, counting down.
GTTTCTTCAGCTGCTTGATGTTATGTGAGGTAATATCCCCCAGATCTTTCCTCCCTCTGTAAAGACAAATAAAAACACCCCTATGAGTAAGGATGGTGGTATAGTCCTTTCATACATGAACAAATTATGCTAATAATGATGATAATCATTTGTTTAGTTGCCAATTTGATACTTAATTTGCAATAATAGGATATCCTCATAAACGCAGACAAAATGCGTCCTCAAAAATAAGGATTGTCTGCAATTTCGAGGACATTATTTTTCATCAGAGCTCTGCGGTTTTCGGGTTACCGAACCGCCTGCTGGCGATGCCAAATATGGATTCCCATGATTCCCCTGGGGAAAATATTCCTATTTCACCGTCTAGTTTTAATGGGTTGTCTGTCTTCCCAAGGACTTATTGCTCATAATTAATGCGAGTGTCTCGTCTCTGACTCTGTACAAAGTCAATGTAAAATGCATCAAGAAAATCATTGCGAAATCTGTTTTTTGCATTGCCAATCGGCCGATCAAAAATATGAAATGTCTGCGAAAATGCAGCCGATGACGATCCTTATTTTGGGACCAGCTTCCCTACAGTCTGATTTAATTAGGTGTCTTCAATTGTCACTTAATAAAGTCTTAAGTTTTTAGTGAAATCAGTTGAGTTTTGTACAGTGGTGTTTGAAATATTGAGAATCGATACCACAGGTTTTAGTACACAGCCATGATAGTAATGCAGCTATGTGTCAATGTGCGGCCACCACACGCCGCTCCGTGCTGAAACACCCACTCATACTATAGGCACGTTGTCACTAAACTGCAGGCCGCTAGAGCAGGCATTGGCTTTACCGTATCGCCGCAAGCTCGCAGCAAACCCCGATCCCATCGTTTAGAGTTTAGACATCGATCATTTTAGGTTTCTACTTTTGAGCAAAAGCTGGCAAAAAAAACAATATGAAAAGATAAAGTAATGTGATAATCATCAATTCACTTACTTCGTCATGTTGTTCAAATGGGTGGAAACAAGAGGAGTTTCAGATTTACAGATTGGATTCTTCAAACTGCGCTGCACACAACGTGAATTTATGAAGTGGTAAAGTTCAAAGGTCAACAAATTAGGATTCAGTATCAGTCAATCGTTTGAAATATATCATATAATTAAAATTATATAATTTGAAAAACAGTTTATTAATCAGTAATTTTCATACATAAGTATTTATCAATCTAAAATAAAATAAATTTCTTTCATTAAATATAACTTTCTTCTCTCGACAGAAGCGAAAGAACAAAATAAAAACGAATTAAATCTAATAAATAAGACTAAGTAACGCGCGCCTCAAAAACATTGCGCGCGCCATGTCCGTAAAAGGCACTGACCTCAAAAGGTCTATATACATTTTCGGCCTAAAATAATTCTCCCAAGAAAATGTCGCCCTTCGGGTTATTACCTTCTGCGTTGTTGACCTCCAGTCTTACATTGTGGGTCAGTGCCGTGAGAGTAATTATATGTATCTACCCAACTTGGGATTTTTTGTTTGTATACCCAACTTGGTTAAAGGTATTACAAAGTTTTGGTATGGGGTCATGAATTTGGTTCAAATAAACATATTGGAAGCATATACTATCCTACAATATTGAGTGATCGTTGTCGCGGTTGAAATCGAGTCTAAAGTTATGAAATTGTAAATAATTAACTTTTTATGTTGTATAGCTCCCTCTCAAGGTCATTATTAATTAAGCTATATAAAACAATGTTTCTTGATTAAAATCGACCGATTAGCTATTCCGGTTTGGAAATTATATATCACAACTACATATTTTAAGATTTTCATGGTCGCAGCTACCATTGTACGGCCGCGTAGGCGCTTTTTGAAATTTATCAAAATTTACCGGGAGCACCGGTAAATTTTTATATTCAATTTTTCTCGAAAACAGAAATGTTTTAGGGGCTAAATTTTATAGTGCTTATAATACATCCACATGGGCATCCAAATATATCAAAATTGTAAAGAATCACTTTCCACCCAATTTTCAAAATTCCCCAAAACTTTGTATTACCTTTAATAGTTTGCCCATTTTAAAATAATTATTCTATATTTTGACACTAATTGGACGTACAATACATATATTACTCAATTTGTGAAAAGAAAATGCCCAAAGTTGGTTGGATAAATATATAAACAACCTTGAGCTGGGCAATTAAAAAAAAAAAAACTTTTCATTTCTCTTTTAGCGTACTAGATGTATTTGAATTTAGCTTTGTTTTTAGCATGTTTTAAGAGCAGAAGCACATTTAGGCATACCTAGAGTTATCCTTTCCACAACACATAATATAACAAATCTAATATAAGGAGTTTTTATAATATTAAGAGTAATACAACTCGAAAGTAGCATAATCGAAAAAATGCTTCTGTAAAAGAACACAAAGGTAAAATCACCGCCTACTTCGAAATAATCATTGACTATATAATGAGCATTCACTAGCCTCAACAGAAAGAGCTTTTGTATTTTGAGAGTGTGGCAAAACCGCGGTGCCTCAGATCATCCCTTTATTATAGAGAGAGTTTTTCGAGGGCCAAAAAAGAAAGAGAAAATATTAGTTTAAATGTAAACATTTAAAGGGCCACTCTAACCAAAACGGGCTAAAAAATTAAAATAGGACATGTAGAATAATTTCTGACGGAGATTCCGAACGTGAAAATTATTTTTCTTAGAAATCATCAATAATTCTGGAATCTAGCTTTTCCATGAGAATAAGACATAAAACAGGTTTTTTTAAATTTTATTTGTCAACAATAATTATGGAATTGTAAATAGAGCCAATTAATTGCTTTGTGACGATTTACATTCGCCTCAAATTTGATTAAAATGATAATAATATAGTTAGGGGAATTCAGGAATTGATCAAACAGATCAGTTTTTCCATTTTCACTCGAACTTTCAGATTATCTTTAATTGTACATCTAGCATTGAATAGCATACTTTTCTCTCATCTGAAAAATGGTACCAAGTCCCTTCCAGAATGCTATGGTGTGGAAGCAATACTCATTAATTTTATTTGAAGCCGGATGCCACGTTTCGAAAGGTGAACAACATCATTTAAAACCTCATAAAATATTTCATTGTTTGCAAAATGTTGAGCTGAGTCTAGGTCATATTACTTTCGTCTCCATAAAGCCAATACTAAACTCAGAACAAGGTTTCAGCCGGATGCCACGTTTCGAAAGGTATAAAACATCATTTAAAACCTCATTAAATATTTCATTGTTTGCAAAACGTTATCTAGCTCATAGGTCATATTACTTTCGTCTCCATGAAGCCAATACTAAACTCAGAAAAGGGTTTAATACATTTCTTTCCTTTTAATTCTTTCTCTCCCGCCCCACCCGCCCCACCCGCCCCACCCGCCCCACGCGTGTACTTGCTATGCAACACTGCAATGGCGTAGTATGGGACCACGAATTTAGGGGGGGCACTGTGTTGGGAGGGGGGAGGGAGTAGAAACAACGTCTTACACTGAACTGTGAGAGAACTTGCAATTAAGGCCATCGTGAGGGGGCGGGGGGGGGGGGGGGGTGAAGGTGGTCATAACTTCTCCTGCCACCCTACCTTTCTTTTACAGGAAGGGTTGCATGTAACCTGTGCCTATACGCGACGCAAAACGAAGTGCGGACGTTGTTTTGTGTTCGCAACCTAGGTAATTTATGTACTGAATCCAAATGTGAGAATAGTCACACTTGGGAGACGGTGTTCCATTGCGCATTATCATCCTGACGTGAAGAACTCCATGACTGATCGGATTCACAAAAATGGTAAGAACTGACGGCAAAAAGAAAATGTTTATACAGTACGTCCCAGAAAAAACGAAACAGAGAATTATCGATGTTTTATCATGGAGATGGTATTGAAATTTTAAAAGAAATGCAGTTAAATAAATCTCCAGGAAATGATGGATTAAATTTAGAATCTTACACTACATTCTGGCAGGTAGTTGGTGAGTTAGTTCTTAACGCATTCAATGATTCCATGAAATTCAAGGAATTGTCTCCTCAAAAATAAGTAATCATTACAATTATACATAAGAATGGTAAAGCAAGCAAATATATTAGTAATTATAGACATATCTCCTTACTTCATGTATATTATAAGATTCTCACCAAGGTACTTTCCAAAAGAATGAAAAAAGTTTTGAATAAAATGTTGTCAATCGATCAAGTAGGATATTTAAATGATAGAAACATCGGTGATGCAGTCAGATTAATCAATGATATTATTTTTCATAATTCTTGTTTTGATAGACCAGGCTACTTATCGGCAATATACTTTGAAAAAGCCCTCGATTCCATTTCGCACAGTTTTATACAGAATATCCTTATTTATTTTGAGTTTGGACCAATGTTCTGCAATTTTACTTACCAATGCTCAAAGTTGTGTTTTTAATGGAGGTAAATCGAATGGTTAATATAAAGTACAAAGAGGTGTAAGACAAGGAGATCCACTGTCTCCATATTTATTAATATTATGTATTGAATGCTTAACTCACTGCACCAGAAATAATATAAGTTGGTAAAAGGTATTTGTTTTAGCGAAATAGAAATAAAACAAATCCTATATGCAGATGACATGACAATTTTTGTACGAGATATAAACTCAATTGATAGACTGGAGATAATTTTAGAAAGTTTCAGGAAAATATCAGGACTAAAGATGAATGGAAACAAAACATTAATTTTGTCCTATAAAGGCTCTTAATGCGGCTCTGCGACTACATTTCCATTTGGAAAGAAGGTAAACAATTTAAAAATGCTGGGTATATACTTCACATTTGGTCCCAACGTTGCTGAAGAGATTAATTATAAGACAATTTTGAGCAAAATAAATACATTTTTATATTGATGGAAATAAAGAGATCCTACTTTAATTGGAGGGAAAAAAAATCATTTATTGAAATCATACGCCTATTCAAAGCTAATTTATGTAAGCTCTTTGACTCCTGTACCTAAATGGGTCTTAAAATAAATTGATGAGATTTCCTTTAATTTTCTATAGCGAGGTAAAGACAAAATAAAAAAGAATCACGTTGTATCTTAACTACAAGCAAGGTAAGGAGGGTTAAAAATGCTTAACTTTCAACTTTTTGTGAATGTACAAAAGTGGATCTGGATTAAAAGACTTGTAACTGGAGACCAGAAAGTAAAATGAAAAAATACTTCAAATATTTAATGAGACCATTTAAAGAAAAACTAATTCTTTTTATTGTAACTATTTACCTGACATGATTGATATACAAATACCAAAATAATATCAGGAATTGTTTAATATTTGGCTCGATATTAAAAACGTTACAACTAATAAAGGAAACGAAATGTGTTAAAATAAAAGCATACTTTAATGAAAACCTTTTCTTAAAAAATACTGACAGGTTGTATCATATTATAGATGGAAAAGGATCATTAAAGTCCGACACTTATTTCAGATGTATGGGACTAGAGGAAGAGGAAATATCAATTCTTAAAGAAATCTACGTTAATACACCTGTAGAATGGAAAACCGATTTAACAAAGAGGCAAATTTCATTTGATAGTTTAAAAATAGAATTGATGTTTACAAAGAAAACTATCCAATTTGAATCAGTCTGTTCACAGAATTTGTACAGGGCCGCGTACCAAATTGCCTGACTTCCCCTTTAATTCTCGATCATCATAATAATCTGTCGATTAAAGAAATTGAAAGGTTCTTGTTCGTCCGAGAATCAGCACATTAGATAATAAACTAAGAGAATTTCAGTTCCAACTGCTTTATAAATTTATTCATGTTAATCGCTGTTTATATAGGTTTAAAATCATTTCAAGAAATTCAAGTGATAAATGCTCATTCTGTGCACATTTCTGTTTGTTGCTACGCCAATGCACTAGGAAAAACAAAGTTCTGTTTGCTTAAAGTAATGCTTGCATTTCCATAATTTCATTAAACGAATTCGTTTTAACTGGCTGCCTGCCGTAGCAACAAACATAATTGACAAAATACTCAACTCAGTTTCGTTGAAAATCAGCCATAGACGGAAGACTTCATGCCTGGCTGATTATCAACGGAACGGAGTTAAGTCCTTTGTCAATTCTGTTTGATGCTACGGCAGGCAGCCAGTAAAAACGAATTCGTTTAATGAAATTATGGAAATGCAAGCATTATTTTAAGCAAACAGAACTTTGTTATTCCTAGCTCATTTTTTCTGACAGAGGTGTCATATGAAAGGGCAGAAAGTGAATTTCTAGAAATATGATTTTCCCTTTGAAATTCAGATACCGTCCGCCAAATAACTTTTTGGTATCCTTTCTTCAAATTAATTTTAATCACTCATGCGTGAGATATGCATCATATGAGGTGCATCAAATGAAAGAGGAGAGTCAGAGCTTTACAAATATGTGCCACTTATTAAACATAATTGTGATTAAGTTATGATAAAAATCGATAATTCACGGTTTCGGTTTTTTTCTGGACGCACTGTACACATGACATGACGATGTGAGCTATTCCGTGTGAATCATGGCCTGATAATCATAAGTATGATTCTAAAACTAAAATCTATGTTTATTATATTTCCAAAAAGGGTTACAGTGTAACAGTGGCTGAAGTTGTGTCCATCTTGCCGAAATTTCACGATTATCCGGCGTCTCGTCAGTCACTGCCTAACAGTGTCTGTACTCTGAGACTAATCTGACGGCATATTGCGTATGCTACTCCTTATTTGACACAGCCAGAGACTGGTAGTACCAGGCTCTGATCAAGGCTTTAGGGTAAAATGTCAAATTAGAGTATGTGCCTGTTTACTAAAACCGCCTTGCTGTGGGCCGTAGCCCAATGAAAAAAACAAAATAAAAAACAGTAGGATGGGGGGGGGGGGGGGGGGGCAATTTCATTATGTTGCGTACTTATAAGGTAGGCCTACTTGGTTTATAAGGGAGTCATGTGACCACGTGACTAAATCTGCAAGCTAGTCGAGATGATCTATCATAAGATAAGCGACATAGGTACATAGAAAACGTATTATAAAAGAGTTTCAACAGAACTCTAAAATCATGATAATTTGTTATGAAAAACTCTTTCTTATTACAGACCCGTGAACTAAAACTTCATTGGAAGTGCATATATGGCACGGTAATCTTCCTTTCTGTTGGTATGTACCCTACTCCTCAATTTAAAAATTCCAAACCCTACTGCTACCCTACTTCAATTATTGTTATATATGTTTTTCCTGATTTTTAATTATACTCATAATTCATATTTTTCATTATTATTCTTAAATGGAATTTAATTGTTCTTTGTATTCAGAAATCCTTTTGCCTACTTTTCGTTTGTTCGTCTCAGACTTATCACCTCAAATACAATGTAAACGATATTTCTATATTTGTGTTCTGTATAGGCTGTAAACCAACATTAAAGATGTTTGTTTTTATTGAATTTTATCTGGCGGCGTTGATAAATACGATTCTAGATGAAAAAGAGCATTGTAGCGTGCAGTGGCTTAACTACCAAAGGGACACATGTGCCGCATCCCCTACGCCCACAAAAGGCGGAAAAGAAAAGGGAGGGAAAGGGGAAGAAAGTGAAAAGAAGGTGATATAACCACTTTCATTCACAAAAGGTGGCCTTGTTTATTCACATTTCTTAAACATATACGATTGGTGCTCCTAGCCCCTCCTCAAGACCCCAATGGAGAAATCCACATCTTTATTATAGGATTTCCCTGCCAAATTCGCGAGTTTGTCATTCAAATTAATTTGTCTTGCGTTTAAATTCGACGGTTTTAGTGCAGTCAGGTATATCTCGGGTTTATATTCCTTTTTCTAGTTTTCAAATCTACGGAATTTTCGTTAGAATTTACGTATGTTTCATTCAAATTAATGAACAATGTGCTTCTTTCGCTATTTGGTCATTCGATTTGGCGCAACACGATTTTCTTACAACGCGACGGTGTACTTCTAGCATTTTAATTCATTTGTAGCATTCAAATTAGCACTTTGTGCACTTAAATTGATGGTCAATATACATTTCTTGTTTATTACACACTTTTCATAGCTCATTCTTTTTCTTTCAAGATTGTTTTTTCATGTGTATTTCATCATATTTCATTTTCTTGCATTGATACACTTATACTTATTAGATTTATCTGATATTCATCAGCATTTAAGTTTGATTGTTAAGAAGAAAAAATGACTTGCATCTAGGGACCTGATGGTCTCAATATATTTGTAAATGTTCATGTAAGGAAGTTGTTTGTCTTATGTTTCATCATAAATTTATCATAATTTCATCATAATTTCATTATGGAAGAAGGGTACAATATTGTGACTTGGGTAGGGACTAGAGTCAACAATTTTAACATGATTCATTAGTTAGCCAAGTCTTTAACCATCGATCTGCTGGCGGGCAAGTAAACTATGCAACTCTTTAAGAAAAACAGAGGGGTGTGCTGGGTATAAGAGACGATGTGGATTACTTTTGTAAAATTCCGAGCCTGTAGTAAAAAGGGGCGATTGAGGGTACCCCCACCTTTCCCGGGTATATTATTATGAACATGTCAAGGCAGAAATGCCATATCCCTTGATTTCGCCCCTTCTTTACTTTATGTCTGACTACACCCATCTGCATTGTCCTGAAAATGAATAAATGGAATAACAGCTTAGACCCCAATGGCAAATCATGCATTTTAACTGCATTATTTAAAAACTGTAAAAGTTTGTTGCAATTCTTCCCCCTAACATTTGTAACTTGAATACAAATATTACGAATACGAACTTCAGGTGTTAATTTGAATGATAGTAAAAGTTTGTTGCAATTCTTCCCCCTAACATTTGTAACTTGAATACAAATATTACGAATACGAACTTCAGGTGTTAATTTGAATGATAGAAATTACGCTTCGACAAGTGAATATTAATTTGAATGCTAGTTGAGCAGTTTCTAAATTGAATGACAGATCTATGAAATCCTTCGACCAAAATCCTAAATTAAATACAAAAACTGGAAAATTGAATGATAATTGGCATGGCAAAGCCGATCTGCGCTAACTTAAATGCAAAGTAAATGAATTCGAATGACAAACACGCGAATTTGGCCGAGAAATCCTATATTATCACTATTATTATTATTATTATTATTATTTTTATTATTATTATTATTATTATTATTATTATTATTATTGTTTAAGTATTATTATTATCGTCATTATCATTATCCTTATAATCGTTATTATTATTATCATGTTCATCATCATCATGATAATTCTTATTATTACACTCCACACAGGCTGTGGTGGGCTATTCGACTCACCGTCGGGAACGTTCACCAGTCCATATTACCCAGGTAGCTACGATAACAGTATGAACTGCGAGTACCTTATTTCGACCACGGATGAAAAGCAAGTAGTGTACGTGACCTTTGAATTCTTCGATCTCGAGTCCCAGAGCACCTGTAACTACGATTCGCTCACGGTACTTTTTTCTTTTGAGTTTCTCTCTTTATACTCGATATTCTTTTTTTCTTCTAAAAGTCAGCTTTCACAACTTCCTTCTCAGTTTTTCGTTCGTTCGTTTGTTTTTGTTTTGATTTGTTTTGTTTATGTATTGTTTGAGAATAAAACAAATATGCATAGCCTTTTGGAGTAAAAGCGGGTGGTTTCCATTTTATAATTGATATAATGACGAGTATTGTGACTGCCATAACAAATTCAAATTAGTATGAGACATTGCGCAAAGATGAGTTTGCACTGCATAGTTGAGAGCTTTTGTTAAAAGTACCTGAAATTGTTAAATCCCGACAGAGACTCAAGGAAATCTGAGTCTTTTCCCCAAATGGTATTAAGGTCTCCGTTTCTCCCGAATGGCCGTGCAAAAATTTGTAAAAATGCCACAAATTCAACAACAAAATAAATCACAACACTTTTATTTTTCATTAATAGAACAGCTCATCTTTGTGATAGCAAGATCAAATATATATACAATAGAGGCCTAGTATCACAGGGTTATTTGAACCAACCAAGAAAAGGAAATATAACCGTACAAGAAGTAAACAGATTAGGAATCAATGTATAGATGTGTATATATATATATCCTCTAAAAACTTAATTTGTCCTCAAATAAGTCCCCCCCTCGTAACGCAAACCAAGGACCTGTTTTACCCCTCCTTACGGCAAGAAGTGGACACACCACCGCCTTGTATAAGTTTAGTTCCTGGTACTGGGAAATAGATAGTTCCTTACAAGCTTGTCCACAGCGTATAAATCAAGTTCTTGGTTGTTTCTTTACAGGTATATGATGGAACAAGCACGAGCGATCCTTTACTAGCGACTTTGTGTGGTAACACCATTCCTGATAGCTTGACGAGCAGTGGCATGAGCTTGTTCCTCGTCTTCAAAACTGATTTCAGTATTACTAAGAATGGCTTTTCTGCATCATACCAAGGTGTGTAGAGCGGAGGAGGGTACTAATCAAGGAAGGATCACAGCAAGAGTTCAAACTAACCTTAATATTTGAAATCATCTATCACCAGAAAATAATGTTACAAATGATTGAGTACAATACCTTGATTCTTCAACGTCAGAGGTTCCAATTAGCCGACATTTGTAGGCGGAGGCGATTGAAACATATTCTATGTTTTTTGAGGTTTTATGATGCACAGTTAATTTGTGGAATCATTAAGCACAACATATAAACGTACAGTTCTATAATCAATTATGGGCATATTTTAAGATTTCCAAGCCTCCACATTGAGAACTTTTTGAGATATAGCGTAAAAAGTATACCATTTTATTGGCAGTTTCCAATAAACCCATTTTTATGAATTTACCGCATTTTTTCGCTAACAGTATCAAATATTGAAATATTCCGCTACAGATTCCTCACAAAAACTGTATAATTATGAATGTCAGGATACACACAACTTTATGTTGCCAAGCCCGAGGGTGTTATGTATGCTTAACAACTTATCTACTTTTATTTTCCCGCTTTCTTTAGCATAATATTATAAGATATTCCGGTCATATGAATAGTGAATGAGCTGAAAAGCTTTATAAAATATAAAATAAAATATAAAATAGTGTTAGATTCATCATTACGCATAACGATGAATATTAATGTTATCATTTTGCTTGTAAGATTTTAGAGTTTTGCTTTAAATTACGCATAATCACTGGATTAAAATTAAAAACGCATATTCACGGGATTTTCTAAATTTATTTATTTTGGTAGGACGGGAAGATGGGACATTGGGTGAGAGGAGGATGGATGAATGAAGAGCAAAACAAGATTACGGAAGAAGAGAAGGAATGGATGAAGGGAGAGAGAGAGAGAGAGAGAGAGAGAGAATGAGGAGTGATAGATGGATAGGGGATAGTTGTTAAGAAAGAGAGAGAGACAGACATAGAGAAAGCCATAAAGAATGAGGGAGAAACAGAGGGAGAGTGAGGTGCAGAGACAGATTGAGAAAGGGGCGGAATAGAGAGAAAGAGAGAAAGAAAGAAAGGAAGCCAGAGAGAAAGAGAAAGGCAGAAAGAGAGAGAGAGAAAAAGAGAGGAAGGGAGAGAGAGAGAGAGAGAAAGCGAGAGAAAAGAAAAGAGAAGAGAAACATAACTATGGCAGATGAAGGAAGACAGAGAGAGGCACCACAGATGGAAATCGAGTATTGAAGGGGTGGTGAAAGAAAGTTCATTGCTATTCGGTCTAATGACTCTTGGTCCACTACCCAGCTTATCTAACTTCACAAAGAGAGATCGAGACGGAGGAGGAAAGGGATAAAGGGAGAGAATGAGAAAGAGAAAGAGAAAAAGAAAGAGAGAGAGAGAGAGAGATATATTTACATACAGACAGAAAAGAAAGCCATGATATAAGATTACTAATTCGAAACATATTCAAAAGCAACAGGTGCTTTTTTGAACATTTGCCACTGAGGTGCTTCATTAAAATCGTTCATAGTTCTCTCCCCCTCCACCTCTCTCTCTCACCCTTCTACCCTCTTTCTCCCCTCTTCCCCCCTCTCTCTCTCTCTCTCTCTCTCCCTTATCTTTTACTCCCCTCACTCATTTCTCCCCCTCTCCGTCCCTTGCTGTCTTCCCCATCCCTCAAACCCACCCTACCCCCTCACCACATCTCTCTCTCTCTCTCTATCTATCTCTCCTTTCTCCAATTTCCCTTGCTCTCCTTTTTATGCATCCCGCCCTAGCCGCTCTATGTTACCGGGATAATGATATAAATGTATCTGTAAAGTGCTTAGAAACAAGCGCTATATGAACCCAGAATATTATCATTATTAATACTATCCCTGATATTCATTCTCTTCTTTTGTTTATGCCATAAGTCATGGTTAACTGCTGCGCTAATACATGTAGATGTATTCGTCTTGCAGTCACCATTCATATTCTTTCTTTAAGGCCATGTACAGGCTCATGTCCCTCTCACTTTTTTCTTTCTTCGATTAAAAAAGAATTATATTTCCGTCCTCATATTAAAGACATATTGTAAAAAAGAATTTGTTCAAACATAAATGAAATGATCAACTTGATTGCCTCATAGTATCTTTCATTAAACAGAAATACATACAACAGAAGTACAGATATTAAGCGTTACGAAATCAATATTCTAAATACAAGTACGAGGAAGGCAAGCATTCAATGGCCTATTCTTACATCCCTCGTCATTCTCTCGTGATATTGACTATGACGATATCAATTTGGCCTTATCTTGTCTACGACGGTAATCAAGTTGGTACCTAATCTCAATAAATGTGAGAGTCGTGACATATGTCTTTGCTTTAGACAAACTTACACCAAAAAACAGGAGTCAGCATTAAATAATTAATATTTTAATCGAGAGAGGTGGAGCTCCAGAATCAGCTAAAAATTGATGTTTTATTTTTAGCTCCTACAATGCAATACAAACATGATTGGGGGGCTTCTAGTGATGCAGCACAGATAAATTGTAAAGCATTATAACACACTCGGGCTTGGCAACATCATGTTGTGTGTATCATGACATTCATAGTTATCTAGTTTTATTAGAAATCTGAAGTGGGATATTTCAAGTTTTAATACTATTAGCGAAGAAATGCAGTAAACGCATAAAAATGGGTAATAGTTAATTAACAATGGCAATAATGCAGTATTTATAGAGAGGTAAATTGTTCCTAAAAACCCAACGTTGTTATTATAATGGGATATTAAATTTATATTTACTTGACACAGCCTTTCAGTTATCAGAAGTTTGCAATGGATTTAATACAACTGTCTGTATTATGTCGACACGTGAGATAATTGAAAAAGGAAAATCTAGTTTATATTAAACTGGGAAATTATAAGACTTTACAATTATACTGAAAGAAACCTTTTGAGAACTCTCTGAGTGTTTCCTTTTAAATGGAATAGGCCTATTTGGACTTTGAACAGGAGGAACTGATTGTTATCACTGTTATTGTAATAATTATTTCCTTTTCTGGGGGTGGGTAGAGGGATAGTTATCTCACTCTCTTCATTCTTCATTGTTAGTTATGTTTAACGTACGTTAAAATCATAGGAAGTATTCGTATAGTCCAATTGATTATTACGGCTGTAGAGATTAAGAGCCGGTAGATCCTAGTCTGCATCCTTATGGAATGCTGTATGTCGCCTTGAATCCACGTCTGTTCACTGAACTGTCGCTGATGAACCTTACAAACATGGAGTTCTTGGTAGATGTGATGGGTGCATGGATCGTCGTGCCACACACTTTAGTAAGATAAGGACCATTCATGTCACCATCATGTATCTGTAAGAATAACGTCATTGAGTTGAAAGGTCAAAAGCCAATTCTGTAAACGACTTATTAATCGTCCCATCATCATAAAAAAATATTTTTAAAATGTTTGTTAATCGTTATGAATTCAGCGTCTTTGGATTATATCTTCATGCAGAAATGACGGTTAATTTTCAGACACCGAAATAAATTTACGAGTATGTGTGTATATGTATTTTTATAAATAAAACGATGTAAAAGATCATTTTTACATTCGTTGAAAGATTTGTCTTAGCATGAATCATAGACAAAAGAATTGTAATGACAATAGGCCTATAATAGATGAATGAAAAAGAGATCTATATAGAACAACGAACGGGGGGTAATACGAATGATTTACGGTTTTGAAATAACAAAGTCTGGTGATGATAAATATTATATCATTATAACGTCAATAGAATCATTGTAAGGCCAGATGAAATCAATTCTTAGTTTCCGGTCCCCACCTCCTTTCTTTCAATGTTATAACACACATTATTAATACAATGCAAGTTCGCATTGTTCTGAGTCAGCGGTGTGCATGTACAAATGAAATTGAAAATGACCCAACTGCTTTTTAATACCAAACAACAAAGAACTCCTTTCTCCTCAACTTCGAAAACTCCAGACAAGAATCAATTTCACCGTTCTAATCGCCATTTTGGGTAATGATGAAAGAATTGAATACCTCTACTGCATCTGCACTGCATGAAGCGTGCTCTTCGATATCGAGATCATTAATAGTAAGCGTGACCGTCTGCCCAGCCGGTGCTTGGATGGTGAAAGAGCAATCAGCATGGTTGTTATAGTTATCAGGGTAGTTGGGGGACACCAACACACCCATGGGGGAGCTGAAAGTTCCACCACAATCTGGAGTGAGAGAGAGAGAGAGAGAGAGGGGGGGGGGGGGGGGGAGAGGGAAAGAGAGATAGACAGAGAGAGAGAGAGAGAGAGAGAGGGACAAAAAGAGAGAGAAAAGGTGGGAGAGATAGACAGAGAGAGAGAGTTGGGGGGGGGGGGGTGAGAGAAATGGAGAAAAAAAATAAAGGTTAAGAAAATCGATATTACATGGGGTTTTTCCAGATCTACTTTTTAGTCCGGCAGCCATCTCGATATACTTTGTTTTAGGGTCTATAGTTGTTTTTGTTTGTTTGGGATTATAGTTCCTTAGGCCATCAATTTTAAGAATTCGATCGCTGACATTCTGTCAGCATTGAGCAATTAGAGATATATGACGTCACACAAAATGGCCGCCCAAATACATTTTGTAACCCAAATTAATGATATAAAAAGTGTTTACAGGATTCTTTTACATTAAATGGCAGATAAAAATCGCGATGTTGTATGACCACAAATGGCATTTAAATTTGCATATCGGAATGGCGCCCTCTATAGACAAGTTAACTTGCATAGTTCAAAATGATGGCCAAATGCCAGTTTCTAACATGAAATTATCATATGTCACGAGTCAGATGCACTGGATACAGTGAGGTGCTGCACATTCATTTTTATTTTGTTATTGAATACTCGAAGAAACACGCCTGAATTTCATGATCTCTGTCCCTTAGATATGAGGTGGCATATGGTGATAAATGCCCGTTTTCAGTGAGAGCGTTCAGAAACCCGATTTGTATTTTGAGGTTATATATTCTTTATATGAACCTACAAATTACGAACTACCAATACGTATGCAGGACTATATCCGTTTATAAGTTTGCTTCAAAATCTTAAAATTCGTTTATCAAAGGCCCTCTAAAGTGTTGGGAGCCCTAAAATATTCCATGCTGAAGGGGGTATTATATAACACTGAATTCTGCAGTTTTTCCAAAAACGAATTTGTTCGAAGTGAGGTCGTGACTGTAAGGCGTGCTTCCACACACATGTTTGCAGATAAGCTCTCTTAAAGGGACTTGGTAACATTGTTCAGATGAGAGATAGTGGTGCTAAGGTAGTGACTTCCATGCTAGATGTACAATTAAAGATAATCTGAAAATGTGAGTGACAACGGACCATTATTAATGATACATATCGGGACAAACTGATCTGATCGATTCCTTAATTCTCCCAACTATATCATTACAATTTAATTACATTTTAGGTGAATTTAAACCGTCACAAAGCAATTAATTGGCTCTACATACCATTCCAGACATTTAAGTGTTGACAGATTTTTAATAGCAGGTCTTTTTTCATGAAAAAACGGTTGGGAAAATTCAAAAATGGTTCGGAGAATTCATTGTTAATCACTGTTAGAGGGTGTTGCACAGTGACGCCCTTAAAGAAAACAATAGATATCTTCGTGGTTTGAGATTTGTTCAGGATTGTTTGCATGTCAGAGGGTTAGTAGAGTAGAAGGAATATAATAAGTAACATTTTCTACAAACGCTTCAGTAGTTTGAGGTAGTGGGGAAGGGTTTGGGGTATTTGTAGCTCCTAGTCTTCGTAGCGTACCCTTGATAGCCACACGTTGATACTACCCTCTGACGTTGAGCTGGCTGTTGACTGTTCATAACATGAAGCAAAGAATTGAGTAGATTGCGTGAGGACATATGACCATGCTGCATCAACATTGCCAAATAAGTCCAAAGGGCGTCGAATCTTCTGCTCTACACTTTCAGCATTGTACCCTATCAAATGCCAAAGTATGCCCCAACAGAGTCGCATCCCGTCAACGCATGTCCTGCCAACATCGATGGAATGATATCTCCTAACTTGTCTACAGTGGTAGGAATATCAATAACAGTGATGGGCGACTCCATGGTCATCATTGGCGTCATAAGTCCGTCATGTAGATAATGATGTAAAAGTAATACGTACACGCCTGTGTCATCCACCAGGACCCTAATACCTCTTCTCATTAGCAGCAATTCGAATCGCTTGATGTACTATGATGTTGCCTGCTTCTTCATATGTTGTGGACAGATCTTTCCTTGGCATGACATCACTGCCTGGTATCACTTCAACAGGAACCTCATCTTGACCGGTAATAACCACATTGTGCTTTTGCCTATTTCTGAACACCTCATCATTCTGCAGACTCGCGCATACATGGTGTCGATCAACTGTAGTATCTTGTCACTAACATTGAAAAGAGAGCGAAGCCAACACTACTATAGAGCCGTGTTTAAAAACATCAAGTCATTGACCAGGAAACTTACATCCATCTAAATGTCTTGAAGGATGAAAATGGGAACATTTTAAAAGAGGATGAAGATATAATGGCAAGGTGGAAGGAATGATGTGAAAAACCGTATACTGCAAAAGAAACTGAAGAAGTTTATATAGTACTCATGAAGGAGTGAGCGTCGAGGACGAGCCCATGCTTGAACCTGACATCTTAAAAATGGAGTGAAGAAAGCAATACATAATTTGAGACCTGGGAAAGCACCTGGTATAGAAACATCCCTGCGAAGCTTTTCAAGAAAGTGGAGAGGAGGGTGTAAAGGTCATGCATAAGCTGAGTAACAAAATATGGAGACAGAGAATATGTCCACAAGTCTGGAAGAGAGCTGTTTTTCTCCCACTCCCGAAGAAAGGTGTTCCACATAAATGTGCCAACACCCGCACTATTTCTCTTATTCCGCATGCCAGTAAAATTCTTCTTCACTTAATTGCTGAAAGAAGTAGAAACCACCTAGAATAGTAATTACCACCAGAACAAGCAGGGTTCAGAAAAGGAAGAGGGACAAGAAACCAAATCGGCAATCTCAGAAATTTGACGGAGAAAAGCAGAGAATTTCAACAACCTCTCTACTAAGCTTCATTAATTATGCCAAAACCTTTGACCGTGTACAACATAACGCCTACGGAAGATTATAAGCGAGATGGGCTTTCCAGCACATATTATTCAACTCATCCAGTCGCTTTAACAAGACCAATTAAGAAGCAACAATAAGAACAGAGAATGGCGACAACTAATGGTTCACTATTGGTCCAGTTGTCCGTCAAGGCTGCATCCTATCACCGTAACTTTTCAACATCTATGCTGAATTCATCATGACAAAGGCTTTTGATGGATTTAGTCAAGTTTCTGTTGGTGGAAGAACAATTATCAACCTAATACATCGACGATACAACACTCACTGGCGTACTGATGGGGGTGGGGGGGGGGGGGGGGGGCAAGTTGACTCCCCAAATGAAATTCAAACCTTTTTTTCCTTATTCGATACCAGTGATTTACAAATAGTGCTGAAATGACATGATTTTCAGGAATCTTTTCTCACTTGTTCGTAAATTATAATTTTGTATGCGTATGTCGGTAAATGACGAGTTCCCAAATTTACAGTTGGCAAACAATACGCGTATTTAGAAGCCTCCATGCCAGGGTCCGCGGAACGGCGGGGCTCAGGGGACTCGATCCCCGCTCACTTTTTTGATAAAGTATGTTAAAGAGAAATAGAAAGAAAGACTGGACCCCACGTCAATTTGCGCTCCACTCGCTTCGCTTGCTACACTACACCTGATCGTAAATACTTTAGCTCCCCACCCCCACTTTGAAAAACGTTCCGCGGGGCCTGCATTTGTAACATGTATGAGCGGAAGTGATGCAGATTCTTTTTTTTCTGCCCCCACCCCCAAACGTTTTTGCTCATCACGCCACTGCCAACACTTATAACAAGAACACCAGAAGAACTACTAGAACTTCTTAACAGAGTGACGGATGCAAGTGAACAATTTGGACTGTACCTCAATTAAAAAAAGACCAATATCATGATTGGTGAAATTTGAACTACAACAGAGGATGGTGGTTCATCGAGAAGAAGTTGATCAAGTGGACAAGTTTAATGATCTCGGGTCAATGAGGGTGAAGGAGCGTGAAGGAGGGTGAAGGAGGGTGAATGAGGGTGAATGAGGGTGAATGAGGGTGAATGAGGGTGAAGGAGGGTGAAGGAGGGTGAAGGAGGGTGAATGAGGGTGAAGGAGGGTGAAGGAGGGTGAAAGAGGGTGAAAGAGGGTGAAGGAGGGTGAAGGAGGGTGAAGGAGGGTGAAGGAGGGTGAAGCTCGGTAACATGGACTGGGCATGTTTGGGCAAAAAGTATTTGATAAAATAATCTTTCATATTAAAAATGTATGAGACACAATGGTAGGAATATATTGGAAACTGCCAATAAAATAATAAACTTTCTACGCCATATCTCAAAAAGTTCTCAATGTCGAGGCTTGGAAATCTTAATATGCCCATAATTGATTATAGAACTGTATGTTTCCTTTTTGTGCTGATTCATTCATCAAATTTACTGTGCATCTTAAAACCTTCAAAATATAGAATATCTCTCAATCGCCTCTGCCTACACTGTCGGCTTTGAACCTCCGACGTCAAAAACCAAGGTACTGTAGTCATTCAATTGCAACATTCTTTCACTGGTGTCAGACGTTTTCAATTCTTGCTGTGATACCTCCTTGATTTTACCCACCTCCGTACTCCAAAGCTTGGTAGGATGCAGAAAAGCCATTCTTAGTAACACTGCTATCACTTTTGAAGACGAGGAACAAGCTCCCGCCACTGCTCGTCAAGTTATCAGGAATGGTGTTACCACACAAAACCGCTAACACAGGATCGCTCGTGCTTGTTCCATCATATACCTGCAAAGAAACAACCAAGAACTTGATTTATACGCTGTGGACAAGCTTGTAAGGAACTATCTATTTCCCAGTACCAGGAACTAAACTTATACAAGGCAGTGGTGTATCCACTTCTTGCCGTAAAGAAGGGTAAAACATGTCCTTGGTTTGCGTTACGAGGGGGGGGGGGGGGGGGGGGGGGTGCATCGCTCAAAATGACTTATTTGAGGAAAAAATAATTTTTAGAGGATATATATATATACACATCTATACATTGATTCCTAACCTGTTTACTTCTTGTACGGTTATATTTCCTTTTCTTGGTTAATTCAAATAACCTTGTGATACTAGGCCTCTATTGTATATAATTTGATTTTGCTATCACAAAGATGAGCTGTTCTATTAATGAAAAATAAAAGTATTGTGATTTTTTTTTTTTTTTTTTTTTTTTGGGGGGGGGGGGAATTTGTTGCATTTTTACAAATTTTTGCACGGCCATTCGGGAGAAACGAAGACCTTAATACCATTTGGGGAAAAAACTCAGATTTCCTTTAGTCTCTGTCGGGATTTAACAATTTCAGGTACTTTTAACAAAAGCTCTCAACTATGCAGTGCAAACTCATCTTTGCGCAATGTCTCATACTAATTTGAATTTGTTATGGCAGTCACAATACTCGTCATTATATCAATTATAAAATGGAAACCACCCGCTTTTACTCCAAAAGGCTATGCATATTTGTTTTATTCTCAAACAATACATAAACAAAACAAATCAAAACAAAAACAAACAAACGAACGAAAAACTGAGAAGGAAGTTGTGAAAGCTGACTTTTAGAAGAAAAAAAGAATATCGAGTATAAAGAGAGAAACTCAAAAGAAAAAAGTACCGTGAGCGAATCGTTGTTACAGGTGCTCTGAGACTCGAGATCGAAGAATTCAAAGGTCACGTACACTACTTGCTTTTCATCCGTGGTCGAAATAAGGTACTCGCAGTTCATACTGTTATCGTAGCTACCTGGGTAATATGGACTGGTGAACGTTCCCGACGGTGAGTCGAATAGCCCACCACAGCCTGTGTGGAGTGTAATAATAAGAATTATCATGATGATGATGAACATGATAATAATAATAACGATTATAATGATAATGATAATGACGATAATAATAATACTTAAACAATAATAATAATAATAATAATAATAATAATAATAATAATAATAATAATAATAATAATAATGATAATAATAATAATAATAATAGAGAGGAGAAGAAGAAGAGTGACAAAAATGTTGGGATTGTTTTATCACGAAATCAATAGGTGATCTGTCATCGACAGACCACCTAATAATAAGCTAGATGATACGTATACGATGCGGAACCCTTACATTAAAACTGGCACGGTCAATGTAACCAGAGCTGACAGGTAATTCTATCAAAGCAAAGAACTAAATATTATTAGTTAAAAATGAAGGAGTAGAAGCATCCGATCAAAGCGAATGACATACCAGTAGGCGCATGAATCCCTTCAGGAAACAGTTTAAGTGCAGTGGGATTGTTACTCTTTAGGTTTGAATGCTTTACAAGAACCTCAACATAGCATAATTCGTTTCTTTTCTCCTGCCAATGTAACATAGTTTGATATGAATGCATACATCTTTATATTAATTAATTTTGAGCAGCGCTTTGCTCACATTTTAAACACTTCTGCCCTACCTTGGCATATGGGGTCAAGATAACCTAAGGCACAATACTCCCATCTTATCCCAGGATTGGTGGTGTAACACCAAGCAGTGTCCTCATAATCGGGGTTTCTGCAATAGTTTTCATCTAGTCCCGCGTTATGGTAGTTAGCTGGAGTCCTAGTGTGTCGATGGGGATCCTGAGAGGTCCACGCTTGACAAGTATGACCGTTGATTGTCTGAGATAAGTTTCCTCTGTATTTCGCTCCTGTAGGATCTTCCTGGCATGTAGGTGTGGCTAGAGAAAGACACAGAGTAATATTTCAAAAGAGCTTGCTAGACGTAATATTGGGTCTGAATAATACTTTGCTCCACCTTTCCCCCCGAAAAAGCAATTATCAACTGTTATGCAACGATTGATGCACATACCAAATTATAATTTCTTGTGTTAGTCACTTGCGAATATGACGACGCCTGAAGTGTAGGCCATATTTGACATCATCATACTATAGTGTCAGGATCACTCCCCATATGTAGTGCTTACTTGAAAAACATTCATTATTCTAGGCAAACACCCGCGATGACTACCCTCTAATAGACAAACAGCCAAGGTGACTACCTTCTAGCAAACACCTAAGATGACTACCCTCTAGCAAACACCTAAGATGACTACCCTCTGGACTAACACCCAAGATGACTACCCTCTAGACAAACACCTATAAAGATGACTACTACCCTCTAGACAAACACCCAGGATGACTCCCCTATAGACACACACCAAAGACTTCTACCCTATGGGCCACACCCCAGAAATTGATGTTAATATGGAACTTAAAAATTAGGGGAGATATAACATCGAAGAGTGTATTTTACATTTGTATGAAATATTGATGAACAATAACACCCAAATGCGTATGAATTTATACACACACACATCCGCCTACATACACACCAATGTGATTCACACATTCATGTACAATGTAAGATGATGATGTTGATAGTGATTATACAATGATCCAGCAGCTGCTTGATCGGCGATCATAGACCAGTTCGTACGTGGTTCAGATGACCCCAAATATCCACAGATCTTTTAAACATAGATAAATCCCACTTTGTGCCTTTGGAATAATCAAAGCTAGTCATGATGATTCTTTGTTTGCCCTCTTGAAAGGATTACTTCCAGCTGTGTTCAATAGAATGTATCATAAGTAAAATTGTTGTATAATATTACATAACTTTCGTGAGCATGTATCCAGTATTAGTCTGAGTGGATTTTACACTTTTGTACACGTGACCTTTATCTGCGCATGAGCAGATTGTATCTACGAACTGGGCATTACGTCTTCAAAAGTAACGATTTAGGTTTAGGTTTTTTAGTCCTAAGGTTAGGTGTAGCTTTGGGATTAAGGTTAGCTTAAGTGTTTGGTCCAGGGTTAAAGTTAGGGATTTGGTTAGTGATGGAAATTGAATACGGAGTACTGTCACATGAGCATTCTGTCATACAACCGATGTAATACAACACGATCGCATAGGCTTCCAAGAAATAAATACTGGGGATTTCAATACCCTATTGAACTGTCACTTTTATCTTAGCACATTCCAATAGTTGACGCACGATGCCACATCGCGGTGTCAAAATAAAGTTCAAATCCTAAATAAAACGAAATGAAACTAGAATTTAATTCGTCACGAGGACGAATAATGTGGTCTCCCTTCAAGTTATATAGACATGTAAACAATGATGATCATGATGATGATCATGATGATGATGATCTTGATAGTAATGGTGATGACGATGATGATGACGATCATGATCATGATGATGTTGATGATCATCATCAACAGACCATGATGACATCTGATTGAAAAAAATGGGGAAACATTTAGATAGCATATA
Organism: Strongylocentrotus droebachiensis; assembly: GCA_035222895.1. Classification (NCBI taxonomy): domain Eukaryota; kingdom Metazoa; phylum Echinodermata; class Echinoidea; order Camarodonta; family Strongylocentrotidae; genus Strongylocentrotus; species Strongylocentrotus droebachiensis. The sequence goes on along the minus strand of JAVYIG010001944.1, from coordinate 152,769 downwards.
GTCTCAGCTACAACATACTCGAAAATCAACATAATCAAAGCAGAAATAATGTCGATATTGCCCGCAGAAGATAGGAATGTAGATTCCAGATTTGAGAAAAAGTCATCTCCCTTAGGAATTACACGCAAAAAGTAATGGATCAAGTGAAAATAGGGTTATAATAAAGTAAATATGGCTGTTTATTACGCGATTTGCGATTCTACGTGTTTTAATATTTAAAGGAGATGGTACAGTGAAAGGTCAAAAAGAAAAAAAAGATTGTTGGAGACGCCCGGACTCGAACCAGGGGACCTCGAGGTTGGAAGTTAAGTGCGTTACCGATATATCAAAACATGTCCTATAGCGATTACACGTAAACGGAAAATGAAATTCTCAAATCCCACTTTGCAAGTGAAATATGAGCATGATCCCGGCATCTGATTGAGAAATAAATGGCACACTTGTGATAGCTTATTGTCTCAGCTACAACATACTTAATGCTCAGCGAAAAAAAAGCTAAGACAACGGAGATATTGCTCGTGAAAGACGGGAATGTAGAATCCAGTTTTCAGAAAAAGTCATGTCCCGTAGAGAATACACGCAAAATGTAAAAAATTGACATGCCTCCTTTAATCGCAAAAATACGCCATGATGCTTTCGTCAAAATGAAAATTCGTGGCTACTGCATTTGTAGAGAATATTCTCAGGTAGAACATATCAAAATTTGAAAGAAAATTGATCAATATTTACAGAGATACAATCAATTTTTTTTTAAATCTGCTGACGTCATAATATGCAAATTGAAATTTTGAGTTCGGAGGCCATTATGATGACGTCATGAGTTAATTGAGGGTCAAATGAGACATGAAATCATATCTCCAACTCATGCTTTTTCCAACCATGATATAAAAGTTGGGGGTCAATGGACTATCTGAAGAGCTATTTTGATTTTTAAAATGGCATGTTTTTGATCAAATTTGCATTATATTGCCCATAGCAGCACGCGCGGATTTGGAACTTTGACGCGCGCTCACGGCCTTATGAAAGGTCAAGAGTGACTAAAATTAATGTAAATTGTCATTTACGGTAAGAGGAATCTAAATCATGAAAACAAAAAAATGAATTTGACCTTTTCCGCGCGCTATGAGCGCGCGCAACGCGCGCGGGGACACGTACGGACGGAAAATGTTGAAATGCTTAAAATGACCTGAAACGTGTGCAAAAAAAATTTGGAACAAATTTGAGCATTTTAAAATTTTAATGCGCGCGTATGTGCGCGTCGAGGTGCGCGCACGAATTTTGTTGACATTTTTAGTTGAACTTTGACCTGAAGTTGATGTATACTAAATATTATTTATTTTTGATGACTCGTTATCGAGATATGATAATGACCTGATTTTTACAAAATGGCGGCTGGATGACGTCACGATGACCCCATGAACTTGAAAAAAGTTTCGGGAACTTGATATTATAGGGCCTAATGACTATCAGAAATTTGAAGGAAATTGACCAAGTCGATTTCGAGTAAACGTATACACAAAAAAAGTGTACGGAAGAAATAAAAATAAATAAATAAAGAATAAATAAATAAATAAAGAAAGAAAATTCTAACGAAATCAATAGGTGATCTGTCATCGACAGACCACCTAATAAATAAATAAAGAATAAATAAATAAATAAATAAAGAAAGAAAATTCTACGAAATCAATAGGTGATCTGTCATCGACAGACCACCTAATAAAGAATAAATAAAGAATAAATAAAGAAAGAAAATTCTAACGAAATCAATAGGTGATCTGTCATCGACAGACCACCTAATAAAGAATAAATAAATAAAGAAAGAAAATTCTAACGAAACCAATAGGTGATCTGTCATCGACAGACCACCTAATAAAGAATAAAGAATAAAGAATAAAGAATAAAGAATAAAGAATAAATAAAGAAAGAAAATTCTAACGAAATCAATAGGTGATCTGTCATCGACAGACCACCTAATAAAGAAAGAAAATTCTAACGAAATCAATAGGTGATCTGTCATCGACAGACCACCTAATAATAAGCTAGATGAAACGTATACGATGCGGTACCCTTACATTAAAACTGGCACGGTCAATGTAACCAGAGCTGACAGGTAATTCTATCAAAGCAAAGAACTAAATATTATTAGTTAAAAATGAAGGAGTAGAAGCATCCGATCAAAGCGAATGACATACCAGTAGGCGCATGAATCCCTTCAGGAAACAGTTTAAGTGCAGTGGGATTGTTACTCTTTAGGTTTGAATGCTTTACAAGAACCTCAACATAGCATAATTCGTTTCTTTTCTCCTGCCAATGTAACATAATTTGATATGAATGCATACATCTTTCTATTAATTAATTTTGAGCTGCGCTTTGCTCACATTTTAAACACTTCTGCCCTACCTTTGCATCTGGGGTCAAGATAACCTAAGGCACAATACTCCCATCTTATCCCAGGATTGGTGGTGTAACACCAAGCAGTGTCCTCATAATTGGGGTTTCTGCAATAGTTTTCATCTAGTCCCGCGTTAGGGTAGTTAGCTGGAGTCCTAGTGTGTCGATGGGGATCCTGAGAGGTCCACGCTTGACAAGTATGACCGTTGATTGTCTGAGATAAGTTTCCTCTGTATTTCTCTCCTGTAGGATCTTCCAGGCAAACTGTAAAAAAATAATAGTCGAAATAACTCAATAAAATTGAGGAAAAGAATTGCCTTATTTTTATTAAGTAAATATTACCTACGGCATCTTAAGTAGAATTTACTTATTTTGCTGAATACATTTTTACTCAGTTAAATCGAGTTACATTAACGTAAATAATTTAAGTATTGCAATCATTTTAGATAATTAAAAAAAAAACTATGATAGGATTACATATTGCACGATTTGGTACCCATCTAATCTAACACGTAACATCCACTAATCATTCACTACTTCTATTTAAGATTTAACCGTATATATATATATCTACCACCATCACAAACTATTACATACGCTTCAATTCGACACATATTGAAAGGCTCCAAATTTTATATATACTTGATCGTAGCATCTTAAAAGGAAAATTGGTTGACAATTTCCTGAAATATCAAGTTTTGATTTGTTTTGAACTGGGTAACAATTAAAAATTGTCTTGTCTTTGCTTAGCCATGTTAAATGAATTAGTAAATGTTTTAAAGTCCTTAAATTTTCATTCAACCACAAAAAAGAATTGTTTTATTTAAAAAAGAGTTTAATTTGGTCTTAATGAATATTCATAAATTATGTAAATATTTCTATTACGCACTGCATCGGTCCTTACTTTAAAAAGATAAGAATAATCAACATAAATTGTTTGAGTAATACGTATAATTTCTGATTTTGAGTTAAAATTACTAAATTAATACAAGCTGAAATTACTTAAAGTTTTTATGTATTTGATTTTACTTAAATATTCCACGTATGTTCTACTAAATTGAAAGTTTGAGTTAGCAAGACTTAAATTTAGTGCGTAAGTGGCAAAAATAATGTTTTCAAGTAAATTCTACATGGAAAAAATACGTAAAAATTACCAATGAACAAATTCTTTTTTACAGTGCATGTAGGTGTGGCTAGAGAAAGACACAGAGTAATATTTCAAAAGAGCTTGCTAGACGTAATATTGGGTCTGAATAATACTTTGCTCCACCTTTCCCCCCGAAAAAGCAATTATCAACTGTTATGCAACGATTGATGCACATACCAAATTATAATTTCTTGTGTTAGTCACTTGCGAATATGACGACGCCTGAAGTGTAGGCCATATTTGACATCATCATACTATAGTGTCAGGATCACTCCCCATATGTAGTGCTTACTTGAAAAACATTCATTATTCTAGGCAAACACCCGCGATGACTACCCTCTAATAGACAAACAGCCAAGGTGACTACCTTCTAGCAAACACCTAAGATGACTACCCTCTAGCAAACACCTAAGATGACTACCCTCTGGACTAACACCCAAGATGACTACCCTCTAGACAAACACCTATAAAGATGACTACTACCCTCTAGACAAACACCCAGGATGACTCCCCTATAGACACACACCAAAGACTTCTACCCTCTGGGCCACACCCCAGAAATTGATGTTAATATGGAACTTAAAAATTAGGGGAGATATAACATCGAAGAGTGTATTTTACATTTGTATGAAATATTGATGAACAATAACACCCAAATGCGTATGAATTTATACACACACACATCCGCCTACATACACACCAATGTGATTCACACATTCATGTACAATGTAAGATGATGATGTTGATAGTGATTATACAATGATCCAGCAGCTGCTTGATCGGCGATCATAGACCAGTTCGTACGTGGTTCAGATGACCCCAAATATCCACAGATCTTTTAAACATAGATAAATCCCACTTTGTGCCTTTGGAATAATCACAGCTAGTCATGATGATTCTTTGTTTGCCCTCTTGAAAGGATTACTTCCAGCTGTGTTCAATAGAATGTATCATAGGTAAAATTGTTGTGTAATATTACATAACTTTCGTGAGCATGTATCCAGTATTAGTCTGAGTGGATTTTACACTTTTGTACACGTGACCTTTATCTGCGCATGAGCAGATTGTATCTACGAACTGGGCATTATGTCTTCAAAAGTAACGATTTAGGTTTAGGTTTTTTAGTCCTAAGGTTAGGTGTAGCTTTGGGATTAAGGTTAGCTTAAGTGTTTGGTCCAGGGTTAAAGTTAGGGATTTGGTTAGTGATGAAAATTGAATACGGAGTACTGTCACAGGAGCATTCTGTCATACAACCGATGTAATACAACACGATCGCATAGGCTTTCAAGAAATAAATACTGGTGATTTCAATACCCTATTGAACTGTCACTTTTATCTTAGCACATTCCAATAGTTGACGCACGATGCCACATCGCGGTGACAAAATGAAGTTCAAATCCTAAATAAAACGAAATGAAACTAGACTTTAATTCGTCACGAGGACGAATAATGTGGTCTCCCTTCAAGTTATATAGACATGTAAACAATGATGATCATAATGATGATCATGATGATGATGATCTTGATAGTAATGGTGATGACGATGATGATGATGATCATGATGATGATGATGTTGATGATCATCATCAACAGACCATGATGACATCTGATTGAAAAAAATGGGGAAACATTTAGATAGCATATAGTCTCAGCTACAACATACTCGAAAATCAACATAATCAAAGCAGAAATAATGTCGATATTGCCCGCAGAAGATAGGAATGTAGATTCCAGATTTGAGAAAAAGTCATCTCCCTTAGGAATTACACGCAAAAAGTAATGGATCAAGTGAAAATAGGGTTATAATAAAGTAAATATGGCTGTTTATTACGCGATTTGCGATTATACGTGTTTTAATATTCAAAGGAGATGGTACAGTGAAAGGTAAAAAAGAAAAAAAAGATTGTTGGAGACGCCCGGACTCGAACCAGGGGACCTCGAGGTTGGAAGTTAAGTGCGTTACCGATATATCAAAACATGTCCTATAGCGATTACACGTAAACGGAAAATGAAATTCTCAAATCCCACTTTGCAAGTGAAATATGAGCATGATCCCGGCATCTGATTGAGAAATAAATGGCACACTTGTGATAGCTTATTGTCTCAGCTACAACATACTTAATGCTCAGCGAAAAAAAGCTAAGACAACGGAGATATTGCTCGTGAAAGACGGGAATGTAGAATCCAGTTTTCAGAAAAAGTCATGTCCCGTAGAGAATACACGCAAAATGTAAAAAATTGACATGCCTCCTTTAATCGCAAAAATACGCCATGATGCTTTCGTCAAAATGAAAATTCGTGGCTACTGCATTTGTAGAGAATATTCTCAGGTAGAACATATCAAAATTTGAAAGAAAATTGATCAATATTTACAGAGATACAATCAATTTTTTTAAAAATCTGCTGACGTCATAATATGCAAATTGAAATTTTGAGTTCGGAGGCCATTATGATGACGTCATGAGTTAATTGAGGGTCAAATGAGACATGAAATCATATCTCCAACTCATGCTTTTTCCAACCATGATATAAAAGTTGGGGGTCAATGGACTATCTGAAGAGCTATTTTGATTTTTAAAATGGCATGTTTTTGATCAAATTTGCATTATATTGCCCATAGCAGCACGCGCGGATTTGGAACTTTGACGCGCGCTCACGGCCTTATGAAATTTAAAGAGTGACTGAAATTAATGTAAATTGTCATTTACGGTAAGAGGAATCTAAATCATGAAAAACAAAATATTGAATTTGACCTTTTCCGCGCGCTATGAGCGCGTGCAACGCGCGCGGGGACACGGACGGAAATTTTTAAATGCCTAAAATGACCTGAAACGTGTGCAAAAAAAATTTGGAACAAATTTGAGCATTTTAAAATTTTAATGCGTGCGTATGTGCGCGTCGAGGTGCGCGCACGAATTTTGTTGACATTTTTAGTTGAAATTTGACCTGAAGTTGATGTATACTAAATATTGTTTATTTTTGATGACTCGTTATCGAGATATGATAATGACCTGATTTTTACAAAATGGCGCCTGGATGACGTCACGATGACCCCATGAACTTGAAAAAAGTTTCGGGAACTTGATATTATAGGGCCTAATGACTATCAAAAATTTGAAGGAAATTGACCAAGTCGATTTCGAGTAAACGTATACACAAAAAAAGTGCACGGAAGAAATAAAAATAAATAAAGAATAAAGAATAAATAAAGAAAGAAAATTCTAACGAAATCAATAGGTGATCTGTCATCGACAGACCACCTAATAAAGAAAGAAAGAATAAAGAATAAAGAATAAAGAAAGAAAATTCTAACGAAATCAATAGGTGATCTGTCATCGACAGACCACCTAATAAAGAATAAAGAATAAACTAGAATTTAATTCGTCACGAGGACGAATAAGGTGGTCTGCCTTCAAGTTATATAAACATGTAAACAATGATGATCATGATGATCATGATGATGATGATCTTGATAGTAATGGTGATGACGATGATGATGATGATGATGATGATCATGATTATGTTGATGATTATCATCAACAGACCATGATGACATCAGACTGAAAAGAATGAGAGAACATTTAGATAGTATATAGTCTCAGCTACAACATACTAACAAATCAACAAAAATCAAGCCGAAATAACGGCGATATTGCTCGCAAAAGACAAGAATGTAGAATCCTGATTTGAGAAAAAGTCATCTCCCATAAGGATTACACGCAAAAAGTAATGGATCAAGTGATAATAGTGTAATAATAAAGTAAATATGGTTGTTTATTACATTATTTGCGATTCTACGTGTTTTAATATTCAAAGGAGATGGTACAGTGAAAGGTCAAAAAGAAAAAAAAGTGAAGAAAAAAAATTGTTGGAGACGCCCGGACTCGAACCAGGGACCTCGAGGTCGGAAGTCTAGTGCGTTACCGATATACCAAAACATTTCCCATAGAGATTACACGAAACGGAAAACGGAATTCTCAAATCCCACTTTGTAAGTGAAATATGAGCATGATCCCGTTATCTGATCGAAAAATAAAGGGCACATTTGTGATAGCTTATTGTCTCAGCTACCACATACTCAAAGCTCAGCGTAAACAAAGATAAAACGACGGAGATATTGCTCGCGAAAGACGAGAATGTAGAATCCAGTTTTGAGAAAAAGTCATGTCCCATAGAGAATACACGCAAAATGTGAAAAATTGACATGCCTCCTTTAATCGCAAAAATACGCCATGATGCCTTTGTCAAAATGAAATATCGTGGCAACTACATTTGTAGAGAATATTTTCAGGTAGAACATATCAAAATTTGAATGAAAATTGATCAATATTTACAGAGATACAATCAATTTTCCAAAAATCTGCTGACGTCATAATATGCAAATTGAAATTTTGAGTTCGGAGGCCATTATGATGACGTCATGAGTTAATTGAGGGTCAATTGAGACATGAAATCATATCTCCGACTCATAATCTATCCAAATATGAAAAAAATGGGGGGTATCTATCCATTCTCAAGAGTTACAATGAATTTTGTATAGGTATGTTTTTGCACATGTATGTTATGTATTACAAGAGCTCGCACGCACGGATGCGTTTCTTAACGGACGCTCATTCCGTTATTAATGGTCAGAAAAAGGTGAACAAGGTATCAAAATGCTTGAAAAGATGTGCCAAATATGACGACAGAGAAAATTTGGCGATTCTACGTTGCAAAATGCAAGTACGCGCGAAAACGTGCACGTATGCGCGTGTGCGCCTTTTTTTGCAAAATGCTTAAAATGGCCTGAAACGTATGCAAAATTAATTTTAAACGAATCGGAGCATTATAAAATTTTGATGCGCGCGTACGTACGCGTCGAGGTGCGCGCGCGGAATTTGTTGACATTTTTAGTTGACCTTTGACCTGAAATTGATGTATACCAAATACGGTTTATTTTTGATGACTCGTTATCGAGATATGATAATGACCTGATGTTTACAAAATGGCGCCTGGATGACGTCACGATGACCTAATGACCTTGAAAAAGTTGATTAGACTTGAAATCATAGGGCTTGATGACTGACAGAAATTTGAAGGAAATTGACCATGTCGATTTCGAGTAAACGTGTGCACAAAAAAGTGTACGGAAGAAATAAAAATAAAGAATAAAGAAAGAAATAAAGAAAGAAAATTCTAACGAAATCAATAGGTGATCTGTCATCGACAGACCACCTAACTAGACTTTAATCGTCACTTTGACGAATTAGGTGATACGTATGCTATTTTTTTTATCATGAAAGTGTGCCGATGATGATCTAATGATAATGTTCATACATACGATAATGACGATATTGATGATGATGATTTTTTGGTTTGAAATGATGATGACCATGATTAAAAGTCGTATAGCGCCCCCTTCAGGTATTCGATAGAGAATTGTAGAATCAGGATTTCAGAAAAAGTCTCCCCCATGCGCCTAACACGCAAACTAAGAAACTTCTGACATGTCGCCTTTAATTGAAATTTTCACTATGATGATGTCATCCAAATGATAAACAATGTACATTGACCTTGTAGATAATTTTCTTAGCTACAACATATCAAAATTTAAAAGAAAATTGATCAATATTTGCAGAGATACAATCATTTTCCGTAAATATGCTGACGTCATAATATGCAAATTCGTATTTTGAGTTCCAAGGTCAATATGATAATGTCAAAATATACTTAATGGCCAAATGAGACATGAAATCATATCTCCGACTCATACTCGCTCTAAATAGGAAAAAAAATTGGCGGTAAACAAACGTACCAAATGGATATAAAGGACTTGATATAGGCATGTTTTTGCCCATATATGCTATGTATTACAAAACTTGCGCGTACGGACAGTTATTTTGAACGGACGCTCATTCCTTTATTAATAGTGATAAAAAGATAAAAATGGTATCAAATTGTTTGGAAAATCATGAGGAATATCCTGTCAAAATTTATTGGGGAGGAATTATTTTGCGTTCGGCCGTGACGAACGAAAACTCGTTGATGGTGAATTATTGGGGGGATGATTGTACAGGCCACCCCCCCCCCCCCCCACCTGTAATATTGGGGGATATAACCCCCCCCCCCCATCCCCCCGGGATCGACACCCATGATTGTTTGCAACTTACTATTTTCATTGCAGTAAACTCCTGCACCGTCGTTGTAACAGTTTTCAATGCCCCATCCGGCGTGACTACAGTACTCCAACCTAGTTTCATATCCCGAACAGCCAACTTCGTCTAATAAAGTCGGGTCAGATCCTCGTCCATATATCCTGGTTTCACCAACATCATCTGTGTATCCAAGCTGTCGACAAACTACCCTCGCGTCAGAGTCATCCCAATCGTCATAACAGACTGTCCCCCACTGGTAATTGTGGTAGATCTCAACCCGGCCTTGGTTTGGAATGAAACCATCAACAAGGCGGATATCCCCTTCATTGATGCCTTCAACGCAATTATAAAAGAATGAGAAATTAACGAAGGTGAATAGTTTTTGCAATATACATGTTTACAACTAAATTATTCACACCCTTACCGAGTTTTGTAATTGTTGAAGAATGTGAACATTGATTCGTTCCGATTTTTGTTTCTTGAGGAGGCGACATATAAAGCTTATATTTATTTCTTTTTTAACAAAGGGCCTAATTCAACCAGCTCACCTTTTATTGAGGAGTTACGAAAAACACAAAAAATATCAAATTAAACTAGACTTTAATTCGTCACTTTGACGAATTAGGTGATACGTAAGCTATTTTTGTATCATGAAAGTGTGCCGATGATGATCTAATGATAATATTCATAAATACGATAATGACGATATTGATGATGATGATTTTTTGGTTTGAAATGACGATGACCATGATTAAAAGTGGTATAGCGCCCCCTTCAGGTATTCGATAGAGAATTGTTATATGATTAAACTATTAATTTACTAAACAAGCTCAAATTTTCGCCTGATTGCAGAGCCTACAAATCATTGAACTGATATTTCGATGCACTACATACGCAACATAATGAACAAGTCTAGACTGGAATGTAGTATCAATCACCTCCCATAGGCATAACACGCATATTAAGCAAAAATCTGAAATATGTCGCCTCTAATCGCAATTTTCACCATAATGACGTCATCAAAATGAATAAATATTGGTAATGATCTTGTGGAGAATTGTCTCAGCTACAACATATCAAAATTTGGAAGAAAATCGATCGATATTTACAGATATACAATCAATTTTCCAAAAATCTGCTGACGTCATAATATGCAAATTAAAATTTTGAGTTCGGAGGCCATTATGATGACGCCATGAGTTAATTGAGGGTCAAATGAGACATGAAATCATATCTCCAACTCATGCTCTTTCCAACCATGACATAAAAGTTGGGGGTCAATCGACTATCTAAAGAGCCATTTCGATTTTTAAAATGGCATGTTTTTGATCAAATTTGCATTATATTGCCCATAGCAGCACGCGCGGTTTTTGAACTTTGACGCGCGCTCACGGCCTAATGAAAGGTCAAGAATGACTGAAATTAGTGTAAATTGTCATTTACGGTAAGAGGAATCTAAATCATGTAAACAAATTTTTTTTGACCCTTTCCGCGCGTAGTGAGCGCGCGCAACGCGCGCGGGGACACGTACGGACGGAAAATTTTGAAATGCTTAAAATGACCTGATTCGTACTCTCGTTTAATAGTTAAGTGATTTTGAGGATTTTAAAATTTTGACGCACGCGTACGCGCGCGTCATGACTTTTATGTGACCTTTGATGACTCAACCTGTTGACCCTTGACCTGAAATTTATGTGATGTGAATATGAATGACCTTTGCTGATGCATCATGAAGATATGATGGATAATGTGATTTCACAAAATGGCGCCTGCATGACGTCACGATGACTTGATGACCTTGAAAATGTTACTAGAACGTCTTTTGGCAATGACTTATGACTGTGCCAAAATTGAAGGAAATTGACTAAACTGATCTTGAGTTATCCTGTTCACAACAAAGTGAAGGAAATAAAAATAAAGAATAAATAAATAAATAAGAAAGAAAATTCTGACGAAAACAGGTGATCTGTCGATATCGACAGACCACCTAATAATAGAGAGGAGAAGAAGAAGAGTGACAAAAATGTTGGGATTGTTTTATCACTATTAATATTTAAAGAGAAAGTCCACGCAGAAAAGTGAGAGGAACAGGTTATTGAACAAGGAGAGAGAAACAGGGAACGTGGGAAACATAAAAAGGGAGAGAGAGAGAGAGAGAGAGAGGGGGGGGGGGGGGGGGGTGAGAAGGAAATACAAGAAGAAGAAGAAAACAGACGAAATGTTGAGTTTCAAATGAGCAATCGAAAAGAAGGGTAACAAATTGAAAAGAGATTCAGTGGTTATGATTCATAAAATGTATAACAGAAGCCTTCCATCCTCAGCATTAAAATATCTCTTAACTTATGAACCGAAGAGATCGTAAAAACTATGAAATATTTCAGTGTAACAAGATTACAACTTGTAAGATTAACTATCAATGGGAGTTTTTGAGAAGTATAAGTGGATGCATGAATGGAATGTTTGAACTAATGAAGTTGTTATTAAGTATGGACATGAATTAAATTTGAATTTGAACTTATTTATTTCCATATCTCCGTTGTTAAAAACATGAATATAACATCACAAAATGTATGTAAAACAATTCGTAATCGATTCGGAATCAAAACAAACAATGAAATTAGATCAATGTTGTATGATGTATTTGTTGTGGGGGGGGGGGGGCAATTGATTGGGCCAGGTTGTGTTAAGACCTATATATTTACCTGGTGGTGGTGGTGGTGGTGTAGGGATGAATCCCCCTCCTGATCCCTCCCCTATGTAGAGCAGTAGGTTGGGTGATCCGTACTTTGGATCTTGTACAGCATAACCGATAGATTTAAGTTGAAGGGCTTCTTTCACCTCACTTGGGGTGAGACCGGGATCGTTAGCAAGTATGACCGCCGCAGCACCTTCATACAATGTGATAAACATATACTATACAAATAAGGCGATCAATTGATGTGATTTACAAGGTATGTTATTTTTTTACTTACCTTAATTGACGAACCTCATGATTAAAAATCATGAATTATACGTGATAAATCTCTTTTTTGTATTTTCTGTTATTACACTATTCCCATTTTGTTAGTATTTGATGATATCATTAGAGAATGCGGGGTAATAATTTACAGAGAAATAAAGCGATTGGCTGAAGATCCCATCTCTTAAACAGAAGGAAAACAAATTGTAAAAATGTATATTACTGAACCTGTAAATAAACGTGTCACTTGACAGACCACTAATGATGATGAAGAATTTTTGACTGAAATTTTGTTGGAAAACAGATTCGACACCATTCACTTATCTAGTATATTATGCAGGTGATGTCACTATGAGGGGAAAGGTAATTTTAATATCATGAATCGTGGAATGAAAAGGCGCTACAAGAAATACCTTATGAATGGAGTTTAGAGTAACCCTTTGAAACGTATCCTTTTCAGGTGTACCACTGATTGCTCAAGAAACCTACCTGCTACATGTGGGCAAGCCATAGAGGTTTCATTTAATTTAATTTTATTTTATTTTATTTCAACACGGATTACTTGCTTCAGCCAATGTTGTTCTTCTGCAAGTTCGTGCATACATAATAGGTTCCACTGGTGGTGAGGAAAATCTACTTACTTAAAATGTGGACAATTTATAGAGCGAAACATCATCACCTGCTACATGGGAGCAAGCCATAGAGGTACCACTGATTGTAAGGAAAACCTACCTGCTAAATGTGGACAAGTCATAGAGATACCCCTGATGGTGAAAGAAACATCATGATCTGCTACATGGGAGCAAGCCAGAGAGGTACCACTGATGGTGAGGAAAACCTACATGTACCTGCTAAATGTGGACAAGTCATAGAGGTACCCCTGATGGTGAGAGAAACATCATGACCTGCTACATGGGAGCAAGCCAGAGAGGTACCACTGATGGTGAAGAAAACCTACATGTACCTGCTAAATGTGGACAAGTCATAGAGGTACCCCTGATGGTGAGAGAAACATCATGACCTGCTACATGGGAGCAAGCCAGAGAGGTACCCCTGATTGTGAGAGAAACCTACCTCCTAAATGTGGACAAGCCATAGAGGTACCACTGATGGCGAGAGAAACCTACATGCTACATGTGGACAAGCCATAGAGGTACCACTGGTGGTGAGAGAAACATACCTGCTACATGTGGGCAAGCCATAGAGGTACCACTGATGGTGTTAGTAGCATCTGGTTCGCCATCCCAAGCTGATGTAATATCCACGCCAGGTGCAAAGATATCAACACAGGTACCGTAGTTAGAGAAGGAAGCCCTAGTGTCTGTAATATCTGTTGCTCCGACAGTGATTGCCTAGATGTTAATGTGTGAAAATAACAAACGTGAGCTCATATTTTTACAATCAGTCGTAGCTCATTACCAGTATGAGCAAAACACAACGTACACATCACGACGTACACAACCTCTGATCCCTTTCCGTTATAATGATAAAGGAGAGTGTATGCTTTATAAAAAAACAAAAACCTGAAGCAGCAACAACTGACGTAGCATGGGTCCATACATATTCAGAACACATGAATCACGAGGGGGGGGGGGCGGATTGGGGAGGGGGCGTCGGTATAGATGACAAGCCCATCATTGATGGGATGATTGGAGGGGTGTAACGTTCCCCTTACCCATTTGCATTTTTTCCTTTCTCTCTCTGTCTCTTCCGTTTTTTATTTAGCATTCTGATTGGAGGCACAGATAACAACCAAAAGAATGAAGTGATTTACTAACGGGTTCAGATCTAGCTGGTGATTTGTTGCAGGCATTCCTGTAATCATTCCCTGCTGATACAACCACAGTGATACCAGCATCAATCATTCGCTGGATGGCATCATCGGTTGCTTGGTTAGCACCACCACCAAGCGACATTGAAGCTACAGCTGGCAGAACGGCATTCGCAACTACCCAATCACAACCTGTTTAATATATTAACATATCATAATCATTAGTCTAAACTAGAAGAAAAAAATCAAATGGTGTAAAACACAGATAATAATAACATTGGTGGGCATCAGGAAATTTAAAAGACGAAAATGGTAATCTGTGCCATTTTTGATATTATTATTATAACGATTGTCATATCCTTGAAGAGGTTCATCTGATTGGTAGTACTTTAATACATGAATTGAATTTTCATTATTTCACAATAATCTATTTGATTGTGAAACAATGAAAATTCATTTCATATTATTGTCACAAATTAAAAATATTGTGAAAGTGAATGAGGTGGGCCGTTTTAGTTTTCACATGTCACAAATCACTCCAAAGGAGATGCTATACTATTTGATGAACCCCTAGATATAGATGTTACTAATATAGAGCAGAGTAATGATGGAAGAAATTTTGTATTGAAAATGGGAATTATTTCATTGACAATGGTAAATGAATATGCACCAACTAAGAAAAAGCAAAGAGAATATTTTTTCCAGAAATCTGAATACATTCGTGCACTGAATGTCAAGAAATACCCCTCAAACGTTCAGGGAACAAACCGTTCCTATTATAATTGAAACCGCTAAATCTAGTAGATTGTTAAAGAAATAAAAATTGTTTGATATCTGAAGGAAAATGAATGTTAATACTATTCAGTTTACCTGGAGAAATAAAGATTTCAGACCAGCAATAAGAACTGATCACAACGCAATTTCTTTCAAAATCAAAACAAAATCTGTTCAGAAGGGTCCAGGTTATTGGAAGCTGAACATTCGTGTTCTGTTTGATGGCTGTTATCATACCATTATTTGTGATGTTATTAGTTCGATCAATTCTCAAAGTATGAGTCCCCTACAGAAATGGGAACTTTTAAAAATAAAGAAACGTGAATTTACTCAAAAATATTGTAAAAATAAAGTTGCAGATAAAAAATAGAAAACCCTTTTTTGAAAATGAAGCTTATTGTGTTACAAAACCGTATTGATAACCAAAGTGGGAATAATGATAATGAAAACGAATATAGATTCATAAAAGAAGAGCAGGAAAATTTGTACAAATTAGAATCTAAAGGAGCTGGTATAAGAGCTAAGGCTTTCTGACGATGAAAATAAGATATGTGCAGGTTTATTTACACACAGAGAATTTAACCAAGCTGTATTCGCGATGAATAAAAACAAAACTCCAGGCTCTGACGGAATAACCGCGGAATTCTATCAGGTGTTTTGGAATGAGATCTGTGATATTTTAGTTGACGCTCTTAACGAGTGTTATGCTAAAAAATTTCCAATATTCAAAGGTAAGGAATAATCACATTGATATACAAGAAAGGGGATCACAGAGAGCTGAGGTATTGGAGACCGATCACATTGCTGAAATGTGATTACAAAATCATTGCGACAGTGCTTGCGAACCGTCTTCAAAAAGTAATTGGAAAAATTATTCATAAAAACCAGACGAGACGGGTTACAAAACAGGTCGTCTGTCGGCTTGCAATGTAAGACTTACAAAAGATATTATCGAAAACATGACAAGGCGCATTTTCCAGAAGTGGGTGACAATTTTATACACTCATATTGCAAGTTCTGAAATTGTAAATGCTTGGATATGTGAAACTTTTAGTATTCTGAGAGGAATTAATGGCAAATAAAGTGAGAGAAAATAATGAACTTAAAGTTCTGGGTATTAATGATAAAGGTATCGATCTGAAACTGCTGCTATATGCAGATGACACTTTATTGCATGTATCTTAATTTTTTTGAAAACATTTTAAACGAATTAGAGTGTTTTTGGGAAGTTGCAGGACCGAAGTTAAATAGAGAAAAGACTCGTCTTAATTTGGATTGGAAAATCCTGTCAACGATGGTCGTTATCTTATTTTGGCTTACATTGGACAGATGAGCCAGTAAAATATCACACCTGATCTACAATGTGCTTTAAAGATCAATTGGTAAAATAAATTAGAAACAAATCAAAAACTGCTGGATAACTGGAGGAAAAGATACCTGACTTCCATTGGTAGATTGACTATAATTAAATCAATTGCAATTAGTCAAGTTATACATTTAATGATTGTTGATACAATACCGTCTACTTTTTTGATAAAACTTAATAGCTTGATATTTAAATTTCTTTGGAAAAGTAAAATTGAAAAGGTGAAACGATGTATTGTTACTCAGGATTATTGTGAAGGAGGAATAAGAATAATCTAAGTTAAAAGGCAATTATTCAGTTTTAGGCTGAAGTGGCTTGGGATGTTTTTAAAGAATACAAAATGAATTTGGAAAGATATGAGTCAATATTGGTTTAACTGTTTGGGAGGGCTCAATCTACTGCTGAATTTCAATTATACTGATGATGCATTATATCTTTTAAAACTTAGAAATGTGCCACATTTTTACATTGAAATATTACATGCATGGTACCTCATAACAAGTCACACATCCGTTGAATGTCAGGCACAGAAATATATTGACGAAAAGATTTTATTGTATAATCAAAATATTGTTTTTGAAATGAAAATGTTTTTTTTATGAAGACTGGTATAAAAGTAGTATTATATATTTAAAGGATATCTTTAAAATGGTACTTTTGTTTCAGTAAATGAATTATATATTCGAATTAAAACTAGACGAAGTAAACAACAAAAATCAATTCCAAAACTTTGGATAAATGATGAAGCATAGGGTACCATTTGATTGGGATTAAAGAATTTTGTTTACGTGAATTTAATTTCAAGCTTTTTTAAAATATGCTACCATGCGGTTCGTAAAAATCTGTGGGGTCTTCTATGCGATGACCTTTGTTTAAAATGCAAAGAAACTGAAGATGTTGTTTATGCTTTCATTTCATGTAAGGCAAACGAAACCTTTGAATATTTAAAGTAGAGATAGAGATATCGTTTTCTTACTCAAAATGAATTCACAAACCGAAATCGATTTGATAACGACGATTACTTTTTGGTCTATTTATAAATCGATTTTTTTTTTCGTAATAAGTATGGGTATGATCATAGGGATTTGTAATTCATTTATTTATTTAAGAGAGAAATGAATAAAAATAAATGAACATTTGAAAGTACAACATTTGAAACTTCCTGCGAATTTGCTTAGTTATATCTAAACAAATATTATATGTATTATTGATTTTCCATTGTTTTGCTAACTTGTAAGTAAAATTATGTTATTGTTTGGATATTGAATAAACACCTCATAAGAGGCAAAGAGAAGAACAACAAGTATTGTCACAAATTAATTGTTATGCCTATGTCAGTGTTAAATTGGGCTTGTGGGTACCTCACCCATTCCTAGTCCAATGACACTTTGTTCAATACTCAAATTATTTGACGAGAATTGCCGCCCATGGTTAGAAAGGGGGTAACCGGGGAATGCTTATGTTGGTTAAAATGCTTCGAAATCTGTATCGAACTGATATTCCTCATTAAAGAAAGTGAACATTTGTTATATATCTGAACATTGATCTTACATGAATCAAGATTTAAATCATACTACAATCCTTGACAATTGTGGTGTCTTAATGAAAGGAGAAGAGCGTGCACTGCATTAAGTTTATTTTACATTCACATTTGCTACCTTGATTACAATTCAGTTACGGTTTTATTTACAATGAAAATGTCTAAAATGTGAAATGCACCCACAGCTCCTTTCCCATAGATATATTCTTCAGTATATGTTTGTGATGTTCTAACTCTGCCATATCTTTTCCGTTCGATAGATATTTCAGATTTTTTATATACTTCAGATCGAAATCTTTTCGGTCTGCATACCTTCAATTACCAGGGACGAAGCGCCTGATCCTTCACATGGGAGTACACGAACTCCGATGAGTTTTGCCGCCTTGGCGACACCGTACTGAGTTCCACCGATTGTACCTGCGCAGTGAGATCCGTGGCCATTGCAATCCTCACCCTAACATGGTAGAGGGTGTAGAGGAGAAAGAAAGGGGGTCGAGAGTGTGCGAGAGATAGAGAGAGAGAGAGAGAGAGAGGGGTGTCAGGCATTGTAAATGGACTATCAAATAATTCACACACAAAAAAGAAAGATGTAAAATCACATAAATGTATTATGGGGTAGGCCTATCATGATAAAAATGCGATGTAATTACAAAGAAGTTTGTTCAATTTATTTTATTTACTCAATAGACAATTCAAATGGATCACTAATTCTTACAGGTACTTGGCGAATCCTTTTTACATGTGAACATAAAAGCAATAATGACGAAAAACTCATTTATTATTCAGCATAAACATGCTAAACTTGTTAGCCAGGATACGGATTGAGACTGAAAATCCTTCTCATTATCAAATAAACACATGAATCTCTTCTGGACATATTAAACGCAGTTAAATAGAAAAAACAAGAACACTGAGAAAAGAACAAGAAAAAAGGCTTTGACTCACAGTTCCTCCGTGTGTATCTATGCCATATGAAGATCGTCCTACCCAGTCCTGGTGGTTGAGATTGATTCCTGTATCGAGCACGTACACGCTTACCCCTTCACCGTCTCCGAGTACTTGGTTGTATGTATCATCGAGTGGGAGATTGATCTGGTCAATGCGATCGAGCCCCCATGATTCGACTGCGCTGGCGTATACCATTCCGTCTTCTTGGATGTATTCAACGGCATCAGATTTACGGAGCTGAAAATTGACAATTATGCATGACCCTCTCTTGAAATGATGTATTTGTTTCATCCAGAGCTCTCGTTTACAGTATTTATCAATGACTCACGAGACTACTTGGGCTAAATAAGACTTAATAATAAAAATGACTTACATTTTGTTTTAATGAGAAATGATGTCATTTGTGCGATTTGAATATGATTTTTGTAGGAATCCGGAGGAAAACAAAAGCTAACTTTATGAAGAAAATTTGAGTCGTCATTATACACAAAAAAGGATGAAGATATTGAAAAGCTTTAGGTTGGGCTTCATTCTAACAGTGATAAACGTTTAGAGTTCTTTAGAAAGCACGATATGATACTGCAAACAGTGAATGTAAGATTCGAGCGGCCCTCGTGCGTCTTTGTAAAGGCCGTATTATAAAGATATTATATAGATATTACAAAGCGTTATGTTGAACTTCATGTTAACACTGATTGGTCAATTCTTAATCACATGACATGCGCTAAAAGTAATGTTAAACAGCATCATTCTCCAGGCGCCATTTTAATTTGCGAGTAAACATTGCGTCATCAATGTTTTCGGATGCGCATCTATTGTTGCGTCACTGCCTGCGCTGCGCGATCACATCATTATTGACATAGGCGCCATTTTAAAGTGCGAGTGAACAACTTGTTTACTCGCACTATTGGTAATTTCATCGATAAAAAACGAAAAAACTCGTTGAGATTTCGACAAGGCCCTAGGAAAACTAAATTTCCGTCCGAGGTGTTGTATGAAACAAATAGTGAATGGTCTTTATTCATGCAATGGAACAAGATTTTGCATTCGGTGAAAGATGAGACGCTCTATTCAACTCGGCTTCTCCTCGTTGGATAGAGCGTCTCTTATCTTTTACCTCTTGTACCATATTGAACTCATGGCCCTTCACTATTTGTAAAAGAGTTCTTTAGAAAGCATGATATGATACTGCAAACAGTTAATGTCAGATTCGAACGGCGCTCGTGCGTCTTCGAAAAGGCCGTAAAGCCGTCTGACCGTCAGTAAAAAAAAATTAAAAAGAAGAAGCTAATACTAGTACATCATACAATAATAAAGAGGATATACTCACTCGTTCAACCAGACGATCGCTGAGATCGGCGGCGAATCCACTGAACACATTTTTGTATGTGCATACAATTTTGGCGCCATCTAGTTTGAAAGCGACATCATCCAACTTCCGTCCTTCCTTTACATATGTAAAATGTCGGTTCATGAATATTGTTTCAATTAAAAAAGAACATATTTTTTACTCTTTTCAAGTAGTTGTATCCACTCTACGTTATTTTATCTCTTTGCATGACATATTGAGCTTACTTCAGACGTAACATTTTTTGAAAACTTTAGAAAACGTTCACCAATTTACTATTGGAATTACATTATTTCACTATTGTTTTCGGGACATCACACATTCTTTGAAAAGTTTTTTTCGATCCGTATTATGCCGTTTTATGGCGAACAAAATCTCACAAAGCCAATGACAGAGTTGACAAGGTATGAAGTATAATGTTGCTTTTAGTTGGACTCTATCAAATATTTTGTGTGCAACATAACTGACTTGGTTCTTTGGGACTCAAAACTCAATTAGTCAAAATTAAATGATAGCTTTAATTTTTTTAGACAGAACCTTAATTAAATATTATACTTCCACAATTGAAAACTCATATTTCTTTGAATAGCTTGATGTTTAATCATATATTTGTCTGAATTCTTTGCCCTCTGTCACTTTCATTCTTATGATAGAATTGTAAATAAACTGGCAACAACACCCACCGCAAAGCATTATTGGTACGTCTCCCTGGGGTGCCCCTCCGCATCCAGCAACGAAAATTGCTCGTGGTTTATTTGTAAAGTGGTCGCAAGATTCCCCCCCCCCATTTCCTTCATAAATTTGCATTGAATTAGGGGTGAAATGTTTAATAAGAAAAATAATGTCAAGATGAGAGGGATGAATGCTCAAAATAAGACATACAGAAAAAAGAGGTGAACCAAGAAAATTAAACGCTGAGTAAGAGATGGCCATGGTAGAAAATAACAAAATATTGTCTATAAAAATCGTTTTAAAAAACATGTTCTAAAAATCTCCCCTTGTTTAGAAGATTAAATATTCTTACCTTGAGTTTGACGATATAACGCCCGGGAATGGGTTCATCAACTGATATCAATGGCGCAATCAGTTGCGAAGCTACAGCGGTCGCTAGGAGAACGACCAGGAGAACTTTCATTTCTATCAATCAAATAAACATAACATACATCAGGATAAATTGCTGAAAATTAGTTCTTCACAGTCGCTTAACTGACATGCAGTTTGTGTAAAATCTACCTGTTACTTTTCCTCTGATGGTGATGAAATGTATTTGCCAGCGTTACATCGTATAGCTGGCAAATGTTGTTTATACGGCAATAAGTGGGAACACTAATAATGTTATCTGGTATGCGTGACGGAATTATTCAATTCCATTAGGCCAAATAAAAAAAAAAACATTTTTAGCGTCCTGTTTTTTCGAAAAATAGGAAGGAGGAGGCCCTTTTTTTTTTTTTTTTTTTTTCTTTCAAAATGGCCGCTCAAAATGGACGCTCGGTACATTTTCCCAGACAGTCGGGCTATTTTTCAAGATGGCCGCCGACATTTTTTTTTTTTTTTTTTTAATCAGAAATAGACCCATTTTAGCAGTGTTTTTCATGTTTTTTTTCTTTAAACAAAAAAATTCAAAAAAAAAATTCAAAAAAAAGAATAAAAAAAAAAAAATCAAAAGAAAATAGGAGGCGGCCCCCAAAAAGGAAGCGGGCGGGGACGCTAAACATGTATAGTTTTTTAAATGGCCTTACGTCGAAGATGTTAAATTTGAATATGAAAAGAGGGGATGCGGAATAAGGGTGCGGTGTATAGGAGGAGACATTCTAGTTGTCCAAGGTCCGCACACTGGCACGTTTTTTTAATGAAGTTTTTAAGGGTGAGCGAAATAATGATAATTTGTAGAAGACTTTGTTGCATCGAAAAGTATCGTGACTTTAGACCAGTTAGAGGAGCAGTGAACCCCAAATTATGACAATTTGTGTGATGTTAGATTGATTATTAAAGAAGTGGACACTGGTGGACATACATATGGATATGCCAAACTTTGAAAATTAAACATTCTCTACTGTCCTACTACCTTTTACTCCTTTGAAATGGATAGGATAAGTTTTAAAATGAAGTTTAAAATCATTGTGTTACAGCCAAATTTTCAGGTTTCTCTTGTAAACTACTTCTAATTTCCTTTTGAAATTTCATATACATCAATATACAAGAATACAATTTAAAAATATAATACAAATCAAGAATTAAAAAACGGCTGAAAAGCTCTATTCAGAGCCATTGTCAAAATGGCTCTGTTCTTTCTAGAGGTCCAGAAATAATCAAACATAGAAATAAAACACAAAATATTACGAAAATATAGCATTACAAACGCACTATCTACAACCCCTTCCCAAACCCTCTATAACACATTATGAATACGACTGTTACCATCCCTCCCCCCCTCCCCGTTTACACCAAAAGTTTATACATCAAAATCTAGTATCCATTCATTTAGGCCATGCCGAAATAGATTGAGTGTGTTCGGTCTACGTCAGTTAATCGGTAATTCATTATACAATTTAGATCCGCGATAAAAGAATGTTCGTTTACAATAATTAGTTTTAGGTTTGGGCAAGACTAAGTTATCGACATTTCTTAGGGCATAATTGGTTTCTTTGTAAAAGAGATTATTCTGCATATAATGTGGAGTTAAATTGTGGAAAATCTTATACAGCATTATGTACATGTGCTTTTTACTGGCGGCGGTCGTGATGAGATCAAAGCTTGGAAGCATGTTTGGAATGTCATTATGATACTTTTGACAGAGTCAGGTGCATGGATATTATGGTACCGATCAGTGTCCATTTGTAGTAGGTCCATGATATGATTAATGTTAAGAGGTATAACAATATTCTGTATGAAGAATTCTCAGACACGTTTTTTTAGAATTTGTGTTCATACTTTGGAAAATGATCAAGGCAAGTGCTATTAGCTCGGCAGGCTATATCCAAAAAACATCGTATATTTTGTTAGAGTGACATCTGAATGGGATGGTTCCTATAATAATAATAATAATAATAATAATATAGAGTGTTTGTAATGCTCCAACTTCACATGACTAATGTGTTTGAGGCGCAATAGAGAAGAAAAACTACAAGTACACGAAAATACACAAAAATGGGTGATATTATGTGGTAAACGGTGTTAGGGTGAACAGAATCAATTTCAACGTTTCATCACTAATCAGAAGAGCCTCTTTAGTGAATAGCATGATAAATGTTGCTGACTGCAATTTTCTGGAAAAAAAGAATTAAAACTCAAATACCTGCAAATACATCGGTGTATGTTACTTCCCCAAGCTCAGCACATGCTCACAAAAGAATAGGCCATTTTCGTAATGTAACCAAATTAAATTAAAGTGCCTCAATACAAATTATTTCATTCATAAGAATAAAAGTATTTCAATAGTCAGAATGTAAATTGCATATATTAAGTGTTGCTAGGTAGGTCAAGCCATAATGTTTGTCCTACCTTGCAACAACTAATGTATGCAGTTTGGATTCTGTCTATTGAAATACTATTATTCTTATCAGGTGAATGAAATAATTTGTATTGAGGTACTTCACAAAGACTAATGCTTTATATTTGGATACATTACGAAAATGTAAGCAAGTATTACAACGATCAATCAAAGTATATTAAAATCTTGATTATCAAATCCTTCAAAGAAAATAACTTACTGGTTTAGTACTGGTAAATGTAACTT
This sequence comes from Strongylocentrotus droebachiensis, assembly GCA_035222895.1. NCBI lineage: Eukaryota > Metazoa > Echinodermata > Echinoidea > Camarodonta > Strongylocentrotidae > Strongylocentrotus > Strongylocentrotus droebachiensis. Next base: position 128,655 of record JAVYIG010001944.1, on the reverse strand, counting down.
GGAGATCAGTGCTTGCTTCGTACAGAAAACCGAAAGAAATTGTGAGATTTGGACATTAGTGAACGTATTTATAGCTTAATTTCGAATTCAGATGTTCTGGTTCTCATAATCAATTACACCGGGTAGCACACGTTCAAGTTTGCAGGCTACGTAATGCAAGTAAATAAGATAAGACTGTATAACATCAATTAGACGAAGGACAAAATGAAATGAAATGCAAAAGGAAAATAAAATATTTAAAAGTAAGGCAAACAACTAGCACATGCACTATTTGTTTATTTATTTGTACTCCTACTAATGCTACATAAACTTTTATTTCTCTCACATGACTGTGTGGGTTTATCTCCCTCTTTCTCCTCCTCCTTCTTTGTTTCTTCTTCGTCATCCTCTTGTTCATCTACTTCCTCTCTCTCTGTCTCTCTCTCTCTTTCCCTCTCTCCCCCCCCCCCCCCCTCTCTCTCTCTCTCTCACTCCAGATTGTGGTGATACTTTCAGCTCCCCCATGGGTCTGTTTGTGTCCCCCAACTACCCTGATAACTATAACAACCATGCTGATTGCTCTTTCACCATCCAAGCACCGGCTGGGCAGACGGCCACGCTTACTTTTAATGATCTCGATATCGAAGAGCACGTTTCATGCAGTGCAGATGCAGTAGAGGTATTCAATTCTTTCATCATTACCCAAAATGGCGATTAGGACGGTGAAATTGATTCTTGTCTGGATTTTTCGAAGTTGAGGAGAAAGGAGTTCCTCGTTGTTTGGTATTAAAAAGCAGTTGGGTCATTTTCAATTTCATTTGTACATGCACACCGCTGACTCAGAACAATGCGAACTTGCATTGCATTACTAATGTGTGTTATAACATTGAAAGAAAGGAGGTGGGGACCGGAAACTAAGAATTGATTTCATCTGGCCTTACAATGATTCTATTGACGTTATAATGATATAATATTTATCATCACCAGACTTTGTTATTTCAAAACCGTAAATCATTCGTATTACCCCCCGTTCGTTGTTCTATATAGATCTCTTTTTCATTCATCTATTATAGGCCTATTGTCATTACAATTCTTTTGTCTATGATTCATGCTCAGAATTTATTTATAAAAATACATATACACACATACTCGTAAATGTATTTCGGTGTCTGAAAATTAACCGTCATTTCTGCATAAAGATATAATCCAAAAACGCTGAATTCATAACGATTTTTTTTATGATGATGGGACGATTAATAAGTCGTTTACAGAATTGGCTTTTGACCTTTCAACTCAATGACGTCATTCTTACAGATACATGATGGTGACATGAATGGTCCTTATTTTACTAAAGTGTGTGGCACGACGATCCCTGCACCCATCACATCTACCGAGAACTCCATGTTTGTAAGGTTCATCAGTGACAGTTCAGTGAACAGACGTGGATTCAAGGCGACATACACCATTCCATAAGGATGCAGACTAGGATCTACCGGCTCTTAATCTCTACAGCCGTAATAATCAATTGGACTATACGAATACTTACTATGATGTTAACGTACGTTAAACATAACTAACAATGAAGAATGAAGAGAGTGAGATAACTATCCCTCTACCCACCCCCTGGAAAAGAAAATAATTATTACAATTAGATTGATAACAATCATTTACTCCTGTTCAAAGTCCAAATAGGCCTATTCCATTTAAAAGGAAACACTCAGAGTGTTCTCAAAAGGTTTCTTTCAGTATAATTGTAAAGTCTTATAATTTCCCAGTTTAATATAAACTAGATTTTCCTTTTTCAATTATCTCACGTGTCGACATAATACAGACAGTTGTATTAATTCCATTGCAAACTTATGATAAATGAAAAACTGTGTCAAGTAAATACAAACTTACAATTCCATTATGATAACAACGTTGGGGTTTTAGGAACGATTTACCTCTATATAAATAGTGCATTATTGCCATTGCTAATTAACTATTACCCATTTTTATGCGTTTACTGTATTTCTTCGCTTAATAGTATTAGAACTTGAAATATCCCACTTCAGATTTATCTGTGCTGCATCACTAAGAGCCCCCAATCATGTTTGTATTGCATTGTAAGAGCTAAAAATAAAACATCAATTTTTAGCTGATTCTGGAGCTCCACCTCTCTCGATTAAAATATTAATTATTTAATGTTGACTCCTGTTTTTAGTGTAAGTTTGTCTAAAGCAAAGACATATGTCACGGCTCTCACATTTATTGAGATTAGTTACCAACTTGATTACCGTCGTAGACAAGATAAGGCCAAATTGATATCGTCATAGTCAATATCACGAGAGAATGACGAGGGATGTAAGAATAGGCCATTGAATGCTTGCCTTCCTCATACTTGTATTTAGAATATTGATTTCGTAAGGCTTAATATTGGTACTTCTGTTGTATGTATTTCTGTTTAATGAAAGATACTTTGAGGCAATCAAGTTGATCATTTCATTTATGTTTGAACAAATTCTTTTTTACACTATGTCTTTAATAACAGGAGGGGAATATAATTTTTTTTTAATCGAAGAAAGAAAGAAGTGAGAGGGGCATGAGCCTGTACATGGCCTTAAAGAAAGAATGTGAATGGTGACTGCAAGACGAATACATCTATATGTATTAGCGCAGCAGTTAACCATGACTTATGGCATAAACAAAAGAAGAGAATGAATATCAGGGATAGTATTAATAATGATAATATTCTGGGTTTATATAGAGCTTGTTTCTAAGCACTTTGCAGATACATGTATATCATTATCCCGGTCATGGGATTGATTCAGACTTGCCCGCACACAATGTGCACATATGTGCACAAAATAAAAATGAATGTGCAGCACCTCACTGTATCCAGTGCATCTGACTCATGACATATGATAATTTCATGTTAGAAACTAGCATTTGGACATCATTTTGAACTATGCAAGTTAACTTGTCTATAGAGGGCGCCATTCTGAAATGCAAATTTAAATGCCATTTGTGGTCATACAACATCGCGATTTTTATTTAGTGATGATCCTAGAAAAAATCTAACTATTTGACTGCCGTTTATTTATTTTTAAAAGAATCCTGTAAACACTTTTTATATCATTAATTTTGGTTAAAAAGTGTATTTGGGCGGCCATTTTGTGTGACGTCATATATCTCAAATTGCTAAATGCTGACAGAATGTCAGCAATCGAATTCTTCAAATTGATGGTCTATGGAACTATTATCCAAAACAATCAAAAACAACTGTAGACCCTAAAACAAAATATATCGAGATGGCTGCCGGACTAATAGAGTAGATCTGGAAAAAACCCATGTAATATCGATTTTCTTAACCTTTATTTTTTTCTTCCCCCCCCAAAACTCTCTCTCTCTCTCTCTCCCACCCTTTCTCTCTCTTTTTTTCTCCCTTTCTCTGTGTGTGTCTCTCTCTCTTTCCCTCTCTCCCCCCCCCCTCTCTCTCTCTCTCTCTCACTCCAGATTGTGGTGATACTTTTAGCTCCCCCATGGGTCTGTTTGTGTCCCCCATACTACCCTGATAACTATAACAACCATGCTGATTGCTCTTTCACCATCCAAGCACCGGCTGGGCAGACGGTCACGCTTACTTTTAATGATCTCGATATCGAAGAGCACGTTTCATGCAGTGCAGATGCAGTAGAGGTATTCAATTCTTTCATCATTACCCAAAATGGCGATTAGGACGGTGAAATTGATTCTTGTCTGGATTTTTCGAAGTTGAGGAGAAAGGAGTTCCTCGTTGTTTGGTATTAAAAAGCAGTTGGGTCATTTTCAATTTCATTTGTACATGCACACCGCTGACTCAGAACAATGCGAACTTGCATTGCATTACTAATGTGTGTTATAACATTGAAAGAAAGGAGGTGGGGACCGGAAACTAAGAATTGATTTTATCTGGCCTTACAATGATTCTATTGACGTTATAATGATATAATATTTATCATCACCAGACTTTGTTATATCAAAACCGTAAATCATTCGTATTACCCCCCGTTCGTTGTTCTATATAGATCTCTTTTTCATTCATCTATTATAGGCCTATTGTCATTACAATTCTTTTGTCTATGATTCATGCTCAGAATTTATTTATAAAAATACATATACACACATACTCGTAAATGTATTTCGGTGTCTGAAAATTAACCGTCATTTCTGCATAAAGATATAATCCAAAAACGCTGAATTCATAACGATTTTTTTATGATGATGGGACGATTAATAAGTCGTTTACAGAATTGGCTTTTGACCTTTCAACTCAATGACGTCATTCTTACAGATACATGATGGTGACATGAATGGTCCTTATTTTACTAAAGTGTGTGGCACGACGATCCCTGCACCCATCACATCTACCGAGAACTCCATGTTTGTAAGGTTCATCAGTGACAGTTCAGTGAACAGACGTGGATTCAAGGCGACATACACCATTCCATAAGGATGCAGACTAGGATCTACCGGCTCTTAATCTCTACAGCCGTAATAATCAATTGGACTATACGAATACTTACTATGATGTTAACGTACGTTAAACATAACTAACAATGAAGAATGAAGAGAGTGAGATAACTATCCCTCTACCCACCCCCTGGAAAAGAAAATAATTATTACAATTAGATTGATAACAATCATTTACTCCTGTTCAAAGTCCAAATAGGCCTATTCCATTTAAAAAGAAACACTCAGAGTGTTCTCAAAAGGTTTCTTTCAGTATAATTGTAAAGTCTTATAATTTCCCAGTTTAATATAAACTAGATTTTCCTTTTTCAATTATCTCACGTGTCGACATAATACAGACAGTAGTATTAATTCCATTGCAAACTTATGATAAATGAAAAACTGTGTCAAGTAAATACAAACTTACAATTCCATTATGATAACAACGTTGGGGTTTTAGGAACGATTTACCTCTATATAAATAGTGCATTATTGCCATTGCTAATTAACTATTACCCATTTTTATGCGTTTACTGTATTTCTTCGCTTAATAGTATTAGAACTTGAAATATCCCACTTCAGATTTATCTGTGCTGCATCACTAAGAGCCCCCAATCATGTTTGTATTGCATTGTAAGAGCTAAAAATAAAACATCAATTTTTAGCTGATTCTGGAGCTCCACCTCTCTCGATTAAAATATTAATTATTTAATGTTGACTCCTGTTTTTAGTGTAAGTTTGTCTAAAGCAAAGACATATGTCACGGCTCTCACATTTATTGAGATTAGTTACCAACTTGATTACCGTCGTAGACAAGATAAGGCCAAATTGATATCGTCATAGTCAATATCACGAGAGAATGACGAGGGATGTAAGAATAGGCCATTGAATGCTTGCCTTCCTCATACTTGTATTTAGAATATTGATTTCGTAACGCTTAATATCGGTACTTCTGTTGTATGTATTTCTGTTTAATGAAAGATACTTTGAGGCAATCAAGTTGATCATTTCATTTATGTTTGAACAAATTCTTTTTTACACTATGTCTTTAATAACAGGAGGGGAATATAATTTTTTTTTAATCGAAGAAAGAAAGAAGTGAGAGGGGCATGAGCCTGTACATGGCCTTAAAGAAAGAATGTGAATGTGTGTGTATTTGGGTTTTTACAGACGTCTATCAATCAGATATGATTATTTACGTCTGGGGACCGACTTTTAACGTCACCATCCGAAAGACGTGACTCAGTTTCGAACCTGCGTTCTCGGCTGAATCAGTTTGTAACTTCCACTGTTAGCTGGATTACAGGCGCACGCCACAACGCCTAGACGAATACATCTATATGTATTAGCGCAGCAGTTAACCATGACTTATGGCATAAACAAAAGAAGAGAATGAATATCAGGGATAGTATTAATAATGATAATATTCTGGGTTTATATAGAGCTTGTTTCTAAGCACTTTGCAGATACATGTATATCATTATCCCGGTCATGGGATTGATTCAGACTTGCCCGCACACAATGTGCACATAGAGGGGCTAGGGAGGGATGCATGGGAAAGAGAGCAAGGGATATTGGAGAAAGGAGAGATAGGGAGAGAGAGAGAGGGTGAGGGGATGGGGTTAACCCTAATAAGGCCGGGGGGGGGGGGTATCATGCCCCCCCCTCCACGATTTTTCTGATTGTTCGGGAACGCATATGGATGGCGCCCCGCCGCTCGCTGACTTTTTTCTTTTGAGTCTTGCGCAACTTTTAAAATAATTTTTCTGAAAATCGGACATACGGTTACAAGTTCACCTGACCTTTTGTCTTTGCATGTCAGCCCGAAAATCGCTCATTTTCGTGATTTGTGTACAAAACATATGGAAAAGTCATTTTTCATAAAGATAGATCAAACATGGGTTATTTGGTCTTGTTTAAAGTTTAGGTGGTTGTTTTGGGGGTTAAAATAGTTAAATTGTAGTTAGAAATGAAATAAAACAACAAAAACAATGAAATACATAAGAAATTGTCAAAACAAGAGAAAACATAAGGAATAAGCTGGCTCTTCCGAATTTGTTGTTGTATTATTATTCAGAATGGTCTAATGAATATATGTAGTGAAAAAAACTTCTTAAATATGAATAATATATGATTTATGGGTAAAAACGTAATTTGTATGACCTTATTTGCATAAATTACCATAAATATGCAAATGAGTGAATTTTTCAAAAAAATTGAAATTATCATAGTAACATTGAAACAGTTCACTTGACATGCATGCACATTTTCGCGGAGAGCGACCGAGAAATTATAGGGGGGGCCATAATGCCCCCCCCCCCCCCGGCCGTACTAAGACCTCAAATAGCCCGGCCTTTTTAGGGTTAAGGGATAGGAGAGACAGCAAGGGAGGGAGAGGGGGAGAAAGGAGTGAGGGGAGTAAAAGATAAGGGAGGGAGAGAGAGAGAGATGCGATAGAGAATAGAGAGAAAGGAGAGAGGGGAGGGGGGGGGGGGGGGGGAGATAAATCAACGCATGTGAGAGAGGAGAAAATACCTTTCATTGATGTAAGAGAAACAAAAGTTTGTGTAGCATTAGATATATATTTTTCCTTTTGTATTTCATTTCGTTTTCGTCTAATTCCATTTATTTTTAAGCCTACATTACAAAAAGTTAATACACTTCAGGGAACAAAACCATATGAGGTATGACGATTAAAAAAAAAAATCTATTTACATACAACCAATTAGAGCCCATTGATAGTAATGATTAAAGGGATAGTTGAGTTCTTGTTTCAGAACACGAATGCCTTCAAAGTGCATGGTTATACTCTTATTCTTATTTTTTGACACTTCTAGTGCTCTTTACGACCTAAAATTGCTTTGAAGGTAATTTAAGACCCCAAAATGTGTGGAATTTAGCCAAAACGATCATACCAATTCAGCTCCACTTTCAAGTTGATTAATTCATGAATTAATGATAAGAATACACGAGACAGCTGGTTGTGCGTATTATAACCAACACGAAAAAGCCAACAAAAGCCAACATCGGCATTAGTTGGAATAAAACTTTTAAGGCGCTATCTCGTTTTTTCAACGGCTGGTTCGAATTATCGAATATTTGTGGGGCACCACAATCATTAGAAATCGTTATATTTATGGATATTTCAGCCGTCTCTGAACCGATTTTGATCAAACAAAGATGGTTTTGTCATTTAAGTTGTATGTTCTTTCAAATTTGACACTCATTTTTCCATTTTTTTTTTTTTTTTGAATGATATTTTATTTCCTTCCTCATAAATTCACATTACCAGAAATTATCACAATAAGTCATATGAAACAAGATCTTCGATACAAAACACTTTATGAATTACATCAATCAATGAACAATAAACATAGGAAAATCTCAAATTATACATGATTGTATATACATTTTTCTTTCATATAACAATTTATAATCGAAACAACAATAGAGGAAGGTATAAAGTTATTTTTATCTGTACGCAGTCTACAGATGGCGCTGTCTAAATCATGTACCATCACATATTTACTGATATTTTATTTCCTCCCTCATTAATTCACATTACAAGAAATTATCACAATAAGTCATATAAAACAAGATCTTCGATACAAGGCACTTCATGATTTACATCAATCAATGAACAATGAACATAGGAAAATCTCAAATTATACATGATTGTACATATCAAAATAACAATAGAGGAAGGTATAAAGTTTACATAGTCCCACCCAATCACACACCCGCACACCCTCAACTCGTACCGAACAAATTCATGACACCCCCACCACCCCCTCTAGCACACCCACACTTCACACCCTTTCACACCAAACACACACACTGCATGCAACCTGTTCCGGCTTATCCACCTGTACACGATAACCACAAAAACATCCATTAAAGTAAAAATGCATCGATTTGTTCCCATTTCTGTAAGTGCATCCCTAGTTTTTCCTTTTTGAAGGCTATTTTATATTCCTCGTCTCTGTAATCTTTCAGCATATGTATTACTTTCTGCACGGATGGCAGAGTTCCCTTTTTTCTGGAAATAAAAATGATATACTTTACTAGAAATATAATACAATTTATTACAAATATTCTAGCAGTATTGCCAGATATTCCCATGAAAATGGGTTTCCAATCATCACTGTGAACTTCGATTAAATGCAACTTTTTAATTACCTCTTGCCATAATCGTTTAACTATATGACAATCTGAAAATAAATGTTGATATGTCTCTACTTCTAGTCTACAAAAGGAAGAAAAATGGTCAGACTCAAAACCAAATTTGAAAAGCTCTCTTTTCGTATATACAGCTCCTTGTAATTGTTTGTATTGAAACTCTCTTTGTTTATTACATAACATTGCACATTTCAACCGTGTGAATGTTTCTTTCAATTCCCTCATTCCAAGATCATATTCACAGTAACCGTCTGTAACATGTAATGTGTAATCTTTTTGAAATTCTTCAATGAAGTAATCATATAACCGCCTAGACTTTATGTCACATAGTTTCTGTAAACGTCCAAATAACATCAATTCTATTTCAAAATTTTCAGTATCCACTTCCATAAAATCACTTTGTATCCATTCTAATCTGATTGCTGAAAAGATCTTTTGAATTCTAAGCAAGCTTTCAGTTGCAAAACCCAAATTATGAAAGTGTAAGATTGGTTTTAAATGACCTCTGACGATTATATCTGATGCTTGAAATATACCTTTCTGAAATAATTCGACATCAACAAATGTTTTATTGCTGAGACATATGCACTTATTATTAAAAATAAGCGGATTATTCTTATTTTCTCCAAAATGTCTGCACTTATCTAATTCTTGCCATGCTTTCAACATGTCTTTATAAAACAATGGTATACCATACAAGTCCATTTTATTTATATCATAATTACACAGAAATATAATTCGACCACCCAGTGATCTGAAAAAGTGGTCAAAGGTTACTTTCCAACCTGAATACTTTTCTCCATATAGCAACCGTTTGACCCACATTATTCTCTGAGTCTTGACAAATACCTTGAAATTCGTTACTCTGAGTCCCCCAACGCAGTAATCTTGATATAATATTTTCCGTTTTATTCTGTCTCTTCCTCCCCAAATAAAATTAAAAGAAATCTTTTCGATTTCTTCAAAAATGCTCTGTGGGACTGTCATAAGAGACGATACATAATTTAGTTTTGAAAATACATACATTTTCAACAATTTAATTTTGCCAAACGTCGTTAAATCTCGTTGCTTCCACCAACCGATTAGTCTTTTGATTTTGCTCAAAATTTCCTTATAGTTCAAATCATCTTTTATTTTGGAATAACGTGCGAAATATACCCCTAGGATTTTTATATGTTGTACCCACTGTCCGAACAGAGGTAAACCCGGCCTATCCTTTTCCTCTCCCAACCACATGAAATTTGTTTTATCTATATTTAGCTTCAATCCACTTAATTTTTCAAAGTTTTTGAAAACTTTCTTCACTCTATTAATTGAATCCATATCTTTTAAAAACAATGTAATATCATCTGCATACAACACTTGTTTTATTTCTTTACTCCCGAATCTTATTCCTTCAATCCTCCCATCTTTCCTAATATAACGAGATAACAATTCGATAACTATTACAAATAAATATGGAGATAAAGGGTCACCTTGTCTTACTCCTCTTTTAACTTCAAAATATCCTGTTGAGTGTCCCCCGTTCATCACGCAACTGCTAACATTATTGTAAAGGATTTTAATCCAAGAGCACAAAACTCTACCAAACCCAAAATGTTCTAAAGCTTTAAATAAAAGTTTATGGGAAATACAGTCGAATGCCTTTTCAAAATCTACGGCAATTAAAAAGCCTACTGGCTGATACAAGGATTGAAAGAATAAATCATCAATTAAACGAACCGCTTCCCCAATATTCCGATCTTTAACATAGCCCACCTGATCCATTATCTCACAATTTTTTTGTGTGTAGCGCCCTCTGCAAAAAAACTCAACTATCCCTTTTAACGAATAATCATATAACTATCAAAAGTTGACCTAATTTGCATACACGCAAGGTAAAAAAGATTAAACCAATCAGCCCGTAGTTTACATAATACCCGCGCGCCAGTACAGTCGTTGAGAGGACAGAATATTTATGAAGTGATCACGCGTTGACGTTATGCAACCTCATACGATAGTTAGCCAATCAGCATCGCGTATTCAAAGGTAGTTAGCGGATCTACGCAGGGGGGGGGGGGGGGGAAGGTTAGGGGGCTGCCAAGTAAAAATATGATGTACATAGAAAAACGCCATTATGTGTCCAGACTTTTTAATGGTCTACATTGTGTTAGTAGATGCCAGGAAAACATCACTTTAATACGGGGGTACATAATAGCACCCCCAAAAATCGCCTCGCCGTTATGCGGCTCGTGGACCATGCTCCACAGGGGGTTCAAAATAGCACCTCAAAAATCGCCTCGCCGCTACGCGGCTTTTGGACGAAGCTCCTCATCGTCATTGAGTCAAACCACCCTACCCCCCCCCCCCCCCCTCAGCAAAAAGCTAGATCCACCCCTGGCCGTGGGTAAAGAGGCTTCGCCTAGCTAGTCTAGATTGCGAAGTTATGCATATTTCCTCGAAATTTCTCATGAATATGCATAAGAATCTGTTGCAACTATATATGTAGCTTTTTGTGAACGAACAACGTGATTGACAGTGAAACGCCCCGCCCAAGTTAGCCTCCGGTACGGTATGAAATATTTCACCGCGTGTCAATGTAAAAATGTGTGTTGTGTAAAGGCCCGGTCACACAAAGGGGGAAGCATTGGGGACGCACGGCCAGCGCATTGGAAATTTGCAATTTTGGCCAGTGCGTTGTCGTTCGCTAGGTGTGCGTCATCATTCGTTACTTGTTCGTCGAGCGCGCTAGACCAACACTGGACCATCGCTATGCATTCGTCGTCATTCGCTGTATGCGTCGGGATTTTTTGAGCATGCTCAAAAGTGTGCGCGGAGCTCGACGCATTAATGTACACGCCAGAAGAACGCCAAACATGCGGGGAGCGCGCTAGACCAACGTCAGACATACGCGGAGCACACGCCCTGTATACGCGCAGCGCGCTGGCAACACGCTATGCATTCGGTGTCAGCTCGCTAGCTGCTCTCAAATCCTGACAAAAGTCGGGCTCAAGACTTTTTCCGATTTTCAATGCGCCAGCCGTGCGTCCCCCATGCGCCCCTATGTGTGCCCTAGAATTGCCCTAGAAAGTGTCGTGTCAGCTAATTTTCAAGTCGAAAGGTATTATGTCAAATGTTCACAAAAGTAGCCAAATTTGGCATCTACAGCAATTAAAAAACCTAAATTGTTATTAGAATTAGGTTTTTCTGGACAGAAATATATATTCGGGGAGATATGGTCTCGTAAAATGGAGAGTGTGTGTAAAAAAAAAAGCCTTTGGTAAAAGCCTATACCTGATTGGGCGCCCGGTGTGGTGCGTTTTGAATACGCTCGGCTTCTATATTTAGGGAAGATGTCACTTAATTTGTTCGTGTGCACCTAGAGGTTGCCCCTAAACAGCTCTCTGCGAATTGCTGATTTTACCTGGATTTTATACATTGCACCTTTTTGATATTGCACCCAGTGTTTTGTTTAAACATCTAGCACCTCGTGGACAAGTTTGGGTGAGTTTCTTACTGGGATTGTGTGGAACTTTTGAAAGTGAAAATGTTGGTCCCGTATACTGAAGAACTATTAGCCACCATATTGACTACACTACATGCATACATCAGTGCCAAGTCTGTGCAGTGGTGATGAATAGCAGCTGGTTCATTCACTATTGAAAGTGTTCTGCTCAGTGACATAATGCCAGTAACTACACAATGGCTTTGAAATGGATCACCGGTCTTCTTTTATTAACCCTCTTATTGCGTGTGTCTCACTGTGAATGGAATGAATGTTGTAATGTCACTCTCAATTCCTCTACGTTCTTTGGTTGGGCTCAACCTTCACATTACTCATCGGTAAAAAAGAGGATAAAAACTCTGAAACATTTGGGTAGACATATACGGTATTATTCAAATTCAACGGCTACTTTCCAAATATCTCTCACCATTTATGGAGATATAGAACCCAACCCAGGACCCCACCCCTACATTAGTAACCATAGTAACAGCGATCGACAAGAACGACCAGGATCCAATCCATGCAACAGTAACCATGATGTGGAATCTACTTCTGCCTGCCGATTCAGAAAAAAATTCTACTATCTGCATCTCAACGACCATCCATCATGTCCATCTTTTTGTCGTGCATCACAATCCTTTAGGCTGGACTACAATGTTTGGAAACAAATCCACGAGCTTGGAATATCGCGAAAACGCAAAACACATCGAGGATCAAAAGGAAGACGAAGGTCAAATAATACAGACTTAAACCTACAAACAGTACCAGTTTTGATTAGAGAAAGGAATTTAGTATATATAAGGAAAAGACAGATAGATAAAAATAATCTTAAGTCAGTTAAATTGTTAAAAACAAATGAATATGATTTACCTTGTCTGTTTTTGAGTAATGTTCGGTCACTAAATAATAAGATTGACGAATTAGAGGTTGTTGCTGATGACAAAAAAGTGGACTTAATTGCCTTGACTGAAACATGGACTGATGAAAATACTTCACCTGATTACTTAGCTATAAATGGATTTACTTTATTCTCAAAACCTAGAACTGGAAGAAGAGGGGGAGGAGTTGCATTGTATGTTAACAGAAGTTTTAATCCACACATTCTTCCTGTCATTGTACCTGATGAGATTGAGGCAATTTGGGTCATTATGAGACCAAAGTTACTACCACGTGAAATTTCCTGTATTGTTATTTGTGTTTTGTATTTTCCACCACGTAATCAATTTCAAAATGAGTATATTGGACACATTACCTCAGCAATTGATGATAATTATACTGATGATTCAACATCCAGATGCTGGTATATTTATAATAGGAGATATGAATGATCTTAATATCCAAAGTATTCTCAATATTGACAATTTCCATCAGGTTGTAAATTTATCAACTAGGGAGAACAATATCCTGGATAAAATTATTACAAATTGTGGCAAATTTTACTCACCTGTCACGTCTATGTCACCCCTTGGGAGAAGTGATCATAACTGTATTTTGTTATACCCTCTCCCTTCTATATCGAGGCCAAAAAGGAAAGTTAAAAAAAGAATTGTTCGTCCACAATTATTAGACCCTTCTGATAAATGTTCATTATTTTTAGATTCTGTATCGCTGAAGTTGAATAAATACATACCTGTCAAAGAAGTTGAACTCAATGATAATGATAAAGAATGGATGACTCCACGATTAAAAGCCATTTTTAGTCAAAGAGAAAAGGCTTTCCAATGCAAAGATAAGCCGCTTTGGCGACGTTTGCGGAATAAGTTCAATCGAATGATAATGTATAACAAAATCGTTATTATAATACTCGTGTTTCACACCTTAAAACAACAAACCCAGGTGCATGGTACAAACAGATCAAGATAATAACTAAAAGAAATTTAGATTCACCAGTCATTAAAGTACAAGGTATTGCAGATAATGACCCCAAATGTTATGAAAAAACAGCAGAAGCTATTAACAAGCTGTTTATATCAATAACAAAAGACCTCCGACCCCTGGACATGAGCAGATTACCTGCATTCTTACCTTCACAATCTATATGCCCAGAGGTCCAGCAATATGAGGTTTACAACATGCTTAAAAAGATAAAAAGTAACAAAGCAGGATTGAAAGAAGATATTCCACCTCGTATTATTCGTGAATTTGCATATGAATTAAGTCAACCTGTAGCAGATATCTTAAATGCATCTTTTCATCAGGGCATAGTACCATGGCAGTGGAAAAGAAGTCAAATCGTTCCAATCCCAAAGTCTCAACCACCAACAATTGAACAACTACGCCCCATAGCCTTAACTAGTCGTCTCTCAAAAATGGCAGAATCTTTTATAGCCAAGTGGCTTTTGGAAGACATATCTAAGTTCATTGACCCTCACCAATATGGCAATAGACCTGGTTTATCAACATCTCACTATCTTATTAAACTATTGCATAATATTTTCGAAAATTGTGAGAGACCAAAATCTATGTCAACTTTTATTTGTACAGATTTGTCCAAAGCATTTGACCTATTAGATCACAATATTTTGATTAGGAAATTGATTGATCTCAATGTCAGACCTTTTATTATAAATTGGATAATAAGTTTTTTAAAACAACGTTCTCAGTGTGTAAAATATCAAAATGTTTTTTCTGAATATGTAACCACCCATGCCGGGGTTCCTCAAGGTACAAAGTTAGGCCCAATTTTATTTTTAATTATGTTCAATGATGCTTGCCAAGATCAATCGTTATATTTTAAATATGTTGATGATCTTACTTTACTTGAAGGTCGAACTGTACAGAAACAATCAATATTACAACATGTATAAGATAATTTATTAGAATGGACAGAAAGTAATCACATGAAACTAAACCCTAAAAAATGTACTGCAATGAGAATTACATTTATGAAAAATCCATCTATTCCTGAGACTTTTAGTATTGGTGACTCACAATTGTCATATATGTAAAATCTGTAAAAATTCTGGGAGTCTACATCCAGCAAAATTTGAAATTGGACACTCACATAAATGAAGTTTTAAAAAAGTGCAATAGAAAACTATACATGTTTAGAATGGTTAAGCAATATAAGTTACCAATTCCTGACTTAATCCAAATATATGTTGGTTACATTCGTCCTGTTTTAGATTATTGTGCACCTGTTTTTAATGGAGGTCTTACCTTAGAGCACATACAGAATTTAGAAAGAATTCAGAAAAGGGTATGTAAAATCATTTTAGGAAAAAGTTATAATAATTATGAAGACGCTTTAAAACGATGCCAGCTTGTACGATAACTTAAGGCGTGCAAAAATTATGTGTTGTTTTCGCTGAATCTCTAATTAATAAACCACAATGCAAAGGCTGGATTCCTGAACGAAAAATTGTTGGCATGTCATTACGAAATAAACACAAGTATAGTCAATATAAATGCAGAACCTCTCGTTTTAAACAAAGTGCAATACCATATTGTATTGATCTTCTTAATAATCGCTGATTGTTTTAAGTTTTTCTTTTCAAACCCAATTTAAAAAAAAAATTGTATATATGAACAGTTTTGTTTTGTGAATGGATATTCTTTCCTATTTATATGTATCCTTGATCATTGTAAGCACATACATTTCAGCTTTTTAGCTGCAGCATGTGCATCATTATACTTTATGTTTTTCGAAATAAAACCTTGAATTGAATTGAATTGAAAAAAATGTAACTTATTCATGAATGTTAGGCATTCTTATCTATAAATATTTACTTGCATTACGTAGCCTGTAAACTTGAACTTGTGACGAAATTAATCGCTCCGTGGTGTAATTGGTTATGAGAACCAGAACACCTGAATGTAAAATTAAGCTATAGATACGTTCACTAATGCCTCAATCTCACAATTTCTTTCGGTTCCCGTAAGAAGCCAACATTAATCTCCAGGTTACAGCGTACCAGCTACTAAATCAGTAAGTTATTTTCTTTCAATGATTTGATAATCAAGATTTCAATATAATTTGAGTGATCGTTGTAATACTTGCTTACATTTCGAGCTAGCAGTTTCAGATAAAAGTATACATCCTAACGATCGAAATTTGTTATCCCTGAGAAGAAGTTTGACTTTATTGTTTGTCATTACAGCATATTTGTTTATAATTGAACTTACACAATTTTCAAGATACTAATGTAACATATGTTTGTTTTTACCTCGAAGTTATATGGTCGTATCTCTAAATATATATTTAAAGCTTTTTATAATTTTTCCAAACCTTTTGCTTGCATCTCTTAGATCCAACCAAGTTTTGCTAGAGAACCAATATGAATAAAAAATATACAAGCGGAAGGTTATAGAAAATCATTATTGTTAGGGGTTTACTAGTACGGTACTCAAATATTGTTCATATTCCAGGGGTAAGGACACTAGTTTCCCGACATGCAATTTTCTTCAGGGGGCCAGAAATATGGAATGATATACCAATATAAATTAGACTGAGCCCATCAATGAATAGTTTTAAAAGAAAATTTCAATTGTATTTATTAAAACAATACTGAATAGTGCAATAACCTATATTGTTAATTTTCATCAGACAAATAAGTGTGTGTGCTGGTGTGTATGGGAGAGAGTATATGTGTGAATGCAAATTATTTACTTTTTTCCCTTCCTTTTATTAAAAAATAAATAATTTAAATAATGTACTTCCCGATTTTTTCCCCGATTTTTTCATTATTGCAAAGTTGAAACTTTGATTCGACAAGGTTATCAAAATTCAATACTTGGAAACATTCGAAGAAATGATTATTATAAATTACAAAACGCTTAAATACAGCCCCGGCATAGCACTTAAGTCATAAATGACAGTTATGAGGATTAATGCGCCACAAAAAAATCCTCTAGACGCCCATGCATTATGGCTCAAGGAATGGGCACACAGAGGATTCTTTTATGTTGGGAACCGGGGTAAAATGCAATAAATTATTGACAATTTATTGCATTTTCTTTGTTTTTTTATTTATGAAAACTGCCCCCTACCCTAGCCCCCGCTGCGTACAGTCATGGTTCAGTGACAAAGCAATCGTCTCGTAACTGTGAGGTCCCAGGATCAAAACCGTGCCGATGTGCTATATTAGTGCCCTTTTGTGGGGCATTAATCCTCATTACTGTCATTTATGATTTAAGGGCGTAGGTCCCCTAGTTGATAAGCATAGTAGCATACACATGCTTTAGCAGTCACACAAAACACACATTGTCAAATTATTATTCAATAAAATCTGAGAATGTATACTATATTCCAACTATATGAGCGACAGTGTAATATAAAAAATGGCACCGATTACCATTTTCGTCTTTTAAATTTCCTGATATCCACCAAGTCTATTGCTTTCTGTGTTTTACACCATAATAAATGTTCATTCTAGCTTAGACTTTATTTGGTGATATAATAAAGATATTCGTTTGTATTGAACAGGTTGTGATTGGGTAGTTGCGACTGCCGTTCTGCCAGCTGTAGCTTCAATGTCGCTTGGTGGTGATGCTAACCAAGCAACCGATGATGCCATCCAGTGAATGATTGATGCTGGTATCACTGTGGTTGTAGCAGCGGGGAATGATAACGGGGATGCCTGCAACTCCTCACCAGCTAGATCTGAACCCGTTAGTAAATCACTTTATTCTTTTGGTTGTTATCTGTGCCTCTAATCAGAATGCTAAATAAAAAACGGAAGAGACAGAGAAAGGGAAAAATGCAAATGGGTAAGGGGAACGTTACACCCCTCCAATCATCCCATCGGCAATGATGGACTTGTAATCTATACCGACAACCCCTCCCCGGCCAATCCGCCCCCTCATGATGCTTGGTTCTGAATATATATGGACCCATGCTACGTCAGTTGTTGCTGCTTCAGGTTTTTGTTCCATATAAAGCAAACACTCTCCTTTATCATTATAACGGAATGGGATTATAGGTTGTGTACGTCGTGATGTGTACGTTGTGTTTTGCTCATACTGGTAATCAGCTACGACTGATTGTAAAAATATGAGCTCACGTTTGTTATTTTCACACATTAACATCTAGGCAATCACTGTCGGAGCAACAGATATTACAGACACTAGGGCTTCCTTCTCTAACTACGGTACCTGTGTTGATATCTTTGCACCTGGCGTGGATATTACATCAGCTTGGGATGGCGAACCAGATGCTACTAACACCATCAGTGGTACCTCTATGGCTTGCCCACATGTAGCAGGTATGTTCCTCTCACCACCAGTGGTACCTCTATGGCTTGCCCACATGTAGCAGATAGGTTTCTCTCGCCATCAGTGGTACCTCTATGGCTTGTCCACATGTAGCAGGTAGGTTTTCCTCACCATCAGTGGTACCTCTATGACTTGTCAACATGTAGCAGGTAGGTTTCTCTCGCCATCAGTGGTACCTCTATGGCTTGCCCACATGTAGCAGGCAGGTTTCTCTCGCCATCAGTGGTTACTCTATGACTTGTCAACATGTAGCAGGTAGGTTTATCTCGCCATCAGTGGTACCTCTATGGCTTGCCCACATGTAGCAGGCAGGTTTCTCTCGCCATCAGTGGTTACTCTATGACTTGTCAACATGTAGCAGGTAGGTTTCTCTCGCCATCAGTGGTACCTCTATGGCTTGTCCACATGTAGCATGTAGGTTTCTCTCGCCACCAGTGGTACCTCTATGGCTTGTCAACATGTAGCAGGTAGGTTTCTCTCGCCATCAGTGGTACCTCTATGGCTTGTCCACATGTAGCAGGCAGGTTTCTCTCGCCATCAGTGGTTACTCTATGACTTGTCAACATGTAGCAGGTAGGTTTCTCTCGCCATCAGTGGTACCTCTATGGCTTGTCCACATGTAGCATGTAGGTTTCTCTCGCCACCAGTGGTACCTCTATGGCTTGTCCACATGTAGCATGTAGGTTTCTCTCGCCACCAGTGGTACCTCTATGGCTTGTCCACATGTAGCATGTAGGTTTCTCTCGCCATCAGTGGTACCTCTATGGCTTGTCCACATGTAGCATGTAGGTTTCTCTCGCCACCAGTGGTACCTCTATGGCTTGTCAACATGTAGCATGTATGTTTCTCTCACAATCAGTGGTTACCTTATGGTTTGCACATACATAGCAGGTAGGTTTTCCTCACCATCAGTGGTACCTCTAGGCTCTATGGCTTGTCCAAATGTGGCATGTAGGTTTCTCGAGCAACCAGTGGTACACCTGAAAAGGATACGTTTCAAAGGGTTACTCCAAAATCCATCCATAAGGTATTTCTTGTGGCGCCTTTCCTTCCACAGTGACTTCACGTGCACAATATACTACACAAATGAATGGTGTCGAATATGTTTGTAAACCAACACAATTTCAGGCAAAAATTCTTTATCATCAGTAGTGGTCTGCCGAGTGACAGACTTATTGACAGGTAGTACATTTCTATGATTTTTTTCCTTCTCTTTAAGAGAAACGATCTTCAGCCAACCACTTTATTTCTCTGTAAATTATTACCCCGTATTTTCCAATGATATCATCAAATAATAGCAAAACGGGAATAATACAATCACAGAACATAAAAGATGACCTGCATCATAAATAATTCATGATTTTTATTCATGAGGTTCATCAATTAAATTAAGTTATCACCTTGACATAGGAGGCATACTGTCAGTATCAATAATTTTGTCATTGCCCTTGTTTTGATTGGTAAATTTATTTACTTCCTAGTAAATCACGTCAATTGTTCGCCTTATTTTGTATGAAGGTGCTTCGGCGGTCATACTTGCTAACGATCCCGATCTCACCCCGAATGAGGTGAAAGAAGTCCTTCAACTTAAATCTATCGGTGATGCTGTACAAGATCCAGAGTCCGGATCACCCAACCTACTGCTCTACATATAGGGAAGGATCAGGAGGGGGATTCATCCCTACCCTACCACAACCAACACCACCACTACCAGGTAACTAGGCTAGGTCTTAACACAGTGGCGTAGAACGTGCCCCCCCCCCCCCCCCCCAAGAGGAAAGAGGACAGATAGAAAGACATAGTGAGTTTGTGTGTGTGTGTGTGTGTGTGTAAGAGAGAGAGAGTGAAGAGAGAGGGAGAGAGGGTAGAGAGAGAGAGAGAGAGAATGAATGAGAGAGAGAGTGACAAAGAGAGACAAAGAGAGACAGAGAGACAGAGAGACATAGAGGGAGAGAGAGAGAGAGAGAGAGAGGGTAGAAATAAGGGAAACGGAAATTGCCTTGATAATTCGTATCCCATCCACGGTTTAATAAGACCGATGCCCCCCCCCCCCCCCTCTTTGATCCCGATGCGACATATTTCTTTATGTAAATTATATCTTATCTATATCCATTTGAGGTTTCATTAGCAAATTTTTGCCACCGAGAAAATGTTTTTAAAAAAAGGCTAGTTTTAAAGCTACACTTAGTTTTTAATACCATTATATCTCACCTGTTAACACTACGTGATATGTGCATTTCGGAAATTGATGGGGCTTTCTTTAACTGATTTTACTTGATGATCGATAATCATTATAGAAAATATACATCATATATCATGGATCTAATTTCATTGTTTGTAACAATTCCAAATTGATAACGATTTGTTTTTACATACATTTTGTGATGGTTCAAATTCAAATTCAATTCATGTATTCCTTTATACGTTATAAAAACTTCCATTGGTTCATGCATTGCATTCATGCATCCACTTATATTTTTCAATAACTCCCATTGATAATTTTTTACACTGAAATATTTCATAGTTTTTAACGATCTCTTCGGTTCATAAGCTAAGATATATTTTAATGATGGGAAAGGAAGGCTTCTGCTATGTATTCTATGAATCATTCTCACTGAATCTCTTTTCAATTTGTTTCCCCTCTTTTCAATTGCACATTAAAACACATCATTTTCGTCTGTTTTCTTCTTCTTCTTTTATTTCCCTCTCATCCCCTCCCCCTCTCGCTCTCTTTGTCTCCCACGTTCTTTTGTTTTCCTCTTTCCTTGTTTCGGTGGCCCGTTCCTCTCATTTTTCTGAAACCAACTTAAGGGCAAGTCCACTCCAAAAATAATAACTTACTTTCAAAAGAAGGAGAAAAATCAGACAAACCAACCAAGAAAGTTTTGAGCAAAATTGGATGGATTATAAGAAAATTAGGCATTTTTATGACATGAATATTGATAATAAAAAATTCTAGTTTTCCCCCTAAACATCTTATTTCCTCACATCAGCATCCAAGTTATATTGACAATATTGTGTTTTTGTGTGGATACACTAATATCGAGTAATTATTTGTTCAGTAAAATCATGAAAAATGTGAATTTTGATATAAACTATTTATTTAAAAATCAATGATTATGAATATACAATATTCAGAAAATAGTATCAATTCTTCAAAGTTCATAAAAGATTTTGTGAAATGCCATGCACGCAATGATACAAATCATATCATCTGGGCAAAGGCATGGGGAAATCAAGTTTTGGGGGATAAAAAGGGGAATTAACGGGATAAGCAATTGATAAATAGACGTCACAATGACGTCACAAACTGATAACCAAATTGCCAATTTGTGTAGTGATTTTCTATGTTCCATAGTGTTTCATACTTTAAAAAAAAAACATAACTTCCTTATTAGTTAATCGATTTAATTTTGAACAAAACTGTTCTGTTTCTCTTGCTTTTCTGTGTCTATTAAAAGCAAATTATTTTTGGAGTGGACGTAGCCTTTACTATCAGGGTGGACTTCCCCTTTAAATATTAATAGTGATGCGGCTACACTGGGTAAAGAAGACCAAAATATTGCCATTCATCTATTATCCACTCTTATTTTTATTTGTTGTATTATTATTATTATTGTTATTTTGTAATTATTATTAGTAGTATTATTATCATCATTATTATCATGTTCATCATCATCATCATCATCATCATAATTCCTATTATTACACTTAATGCAGGCTGTGGCGGGCTATTCGACTCACCGTCAGGAACGTTCACCAGTCCATATTACCCAGGTAGCTACGATAACAATATGAACTGCGAATACCTTGTTTCCACTACGGATAAACAGCAAGTAGGGTTTGTGTCCTTTGAATTCTTCGATCTCGAGTCCAGCAGCACGTGTATCTTCGATTCGCTCAAGGTAATGTTTTCTCTTGTCTTTCTCTCTTTCTTTATACTCGAAATTCTTTTTCTAAAAGTAATTTTTCACAACTTCCTTTTCAGTGTTTCGTTCGTTTGTTTGTTTTGTGTTAGTTTGTTTATGTATTATTTGGGAATAAAACAGATATTTATAGCCTTTTGGAGTAGAAGCTGGTAATTTCCGTTTTCATAATTGTTATAATGACGATTATATACCTCTCTTTATAAATATAGCGATCTGATTGGAGTCGTGATTTTAGCCATGCCCGCCTACCGGTCAATAGTCGTTTAAAAGATGCCCGCTTGCCAATTCACATTGTTTTACGTGTATAAACTTCCTTTGTGCGAGCGCGGATACAATTCGGGGGAGCGTGTGTGCGATTCCCAAATGGTTGTAACATTCAGTCATCTTTCAAGCGAAGATTAACAGACAGTGTCTCAGATTTTCGGTGATGTTTTAACCAGTCTTTACTCAAGTAAAGAATAAGGTAAGATTTATTGGAAGATTTGTATGTGAATTTGGTATATAAAAGATATGTCGACTGCTTTTATATTCGAGGTTTAGCTGTTTCTATACCCGGCCGGCTTTCAGGGACCGCCCAGGCGCGCATCGGGATCATGGCAGGATGCAACGTCCCCTTAAGCCTATAAAAATAGCTAGGCCTCTCATAGTATACAAATATACACTGCCTTGAGAGGTTCTGGTTAAAACTATGCGCAAGAGGTGACTCCAATAGTACTATTTGCTGAGGGTCGCAGCCCCAAAGCAAATGGTACTTTTGGAGTCGCCGAGGCCCATAGTTTAACCAGTACCTCGAATAGAAGGCATGGTATATTTGTTTTATATTCTGCATCAAAAATTTATTTTTAAACAAAATTAAAAAAAAACATTTTTTGGGAAAAAAATTTAGAAAAAAAAAAATGTCAATTTTTATCTATAAAGATTTAAAATATTTTGTTTTCATTAAATTAAGATTTGAAAAAAAAAAATGATTCAATTAAAATCACTTTTTTCAACTCCCAAATAGTAAACCAAAATAGTACTCTCATATAGTACTTTCTAAAAATAGGTCAAATATTTCTGGTCTATGACGGGCTCTTAACCAATCAAAAGCCAACAAATTTTTGATGAAGGATATAATAGTCGATATATCTATAATATTGTGACTGCCATACCAAATTCAAAATAGTACGATACATTGCGCAAAGATGACTATGCACCGCGTAGGTGATAGAACTTTTGTTAAAAATACCTGAATTTGTTGAATCACGACAGAGACTTACCAGAATCTGGGTCTTTTCCCTCAAAATGTATTAAGGTCTTCGTTTCTTCCGAATGGCCGTGCATTAGAGATAGTCTCGCATTACAATTACGCAATGAATTATTTTCAAAAAATGCAACATATTCATAAAAACATCAAAACCCTTTTGTTTTTCATTAAGAGTACAGCTCAACTTTGTGAAAGCGAAATCAAATTGTATAATAACAATTATAATATACCGTACTTAAAAAGCGCATATCACAATGCGCTGTAAGAAAGAGCAAGAAGGAAAGGTGGATAGAGTAACATAAGAAGAGTGAGATATGCTCAACATACTTCCTATCGTTAACATTGGAAAGTATTTTTGAAAAGAAATGTTTTAAGACGCGCCTTAAGTTGGCAACAGTATCACAGTTTTCTTAAATAGATTTTCCGGTAATTTATTCCGAAGTTCGGCCGATGCAACCTGCAAAGAGCGAGACCCGTAGAATCTAGTATTTATTTGTGTGTGCAATGGTGAGGATAGACTTTTGGGAAGATCTGAGGGTTCTGTTTGGAACATAAAGGGTAAGTAATTCCGTTAAATAAGTAGGGGCTAATCCTTTGAGGCACGTTAAGGTTAGAACAAGGATCTTGACCTCAACTCTAGCGCGGACAGGTGACCAGTGTAGTCTTCAGCCTATGGGAGATAATGTTCACTTGAACGAGATCTCGTAACAAGCCGTGGGGCAAAATTTTGGATTCTTTGGATTCTATTCAGTTGATTTTCAGGTAGATTGTAGAGAAGAGCATTATCGATATGACACATTACGAGACTATAAACTAGTTGTTCTGTCAGTTTCCCATCTAAGTAACACCTAATGATTGTGTCCTATTTAATATAAGGAGAAGGAGGCTGCACTGCAACCTTACTTACTTGATCAGTCGGTAATAAATGTTTGTCACATATAACATCTAAATTTCGAACGGTTTCTGATGGTTGTAAAACATGGCTTTCAAGTAATATTACAGGGCATTCAGTTTTGCGAAATCGTGAGGAAATATGAATAACTTGCGTTTTCTTTTCATTCAAGAACATGGAAGTATTGTAAGACCATGTATTAACATCATTAAGACATTTGTTCACAGCTGATAGAGAAGTTTCAATACATGAATGTTTGAACAAGCAATAAATCTGCATATAAAATAGAGGGTTATTTGAAAGCAACCAAGAAAAAGAAATACAACCGTACTAGAAGTAAACAGGTTAGGATCAATGTAATCAAGCAACGCACGAAATGTAGATATGTCCTCTAAAAACTTACTTTTTCCTCAAATAAGTCATTTTGAGCGAAGTACCCCCACCCCTTCCCTAGCTCCTAACGTAATCCAAGGACCTCCTACCACAGGGTTATGGCTGACAGCAAGCTCAATGTTTTACCCCCTCCTCCTGGCAAGATCTGGATTTAGTTCCTGGTACTGGGAAATAGATTGTTCCTTACAAGCTTGTCCACAGCGTTAAAATCAAGTTCTTGGTTGTTTCTTTACAGGTATATGATGGAACGAGCTCGAGCGATCCTTTACTAGCGAATTTGTGTGGTGACACCATTCCTGATAGCTTGATAAGCACTGGCATGAGCTTGTTCCTCGTGTTCAAAAGTGATGGCAGTATTATTGGGCCGGGCTTTTCCGCATCCTACGAAGTTGCGGAGTACGGAGGTGGGTGAAATCAAGGAGGCATCACAGCAAGAGTTCAAACTAACCCTAATAATTGAAAAAAATATGTCACCAGTGCATGAAGGTTACAATAAGCCAGTTCGTAATTGCATACTGCGCATGCGCCAGATTCGGGAACGAACTTTTCCATAGGTCCATTAAACATAAAGAGAGCTGAGAGAAGAACTGTGAATTGTTTGTGTGCTGGCCTTTCCGTTATGAATGATCACATCAGTCACCGAAAATCATTTCTGAACGTCGGAATCGGTTCTTTATTTTTTTGTTTATAGTAAACTTTACTTGGAATTGATCATCGGTAAAATATCATCGGCATTATCGTGATCCAAGTTCCCAGGAACTCGGATCCACGGACACTTTTTTAGTTTTTACTCTGAAAAAACCTTTCCAATCTTCCAAAATTGTATCCACCAACCCGCGCGTTTAATGGTACAATCAATTATGGTCACAATTTAAAATTTCCAAGCCGCGGCATTGAGAACTGTTTGAGATATAGCGTAGAAAGTTTACTATTTTATTAGCAGTTTCCGACTCATTCTTGCCTCTGTGTTTCATAAAAAAAATGTTATCATGAAAAATTATTTTATCTAATGAAACACTTAAACTTTCTTAGACCATACATGCCCAGTCCAGATATTTTCCTTTCAAATCTTATATATTTTATGCCAGAAGTGCAAGCTTGTATCCTGTTATACTGATTCTGTGCATTTTCTTCGTAACATTTGCGAATAGTAATTACCACCATACCATCTCTCATTGTTAAAGCTCTTTCTTGTGTAGTAGAGAGCTATATGATTATTTTCACCACCTGCAAGGGAACCACATAATGTTTGTTGCGACGGCTTTGAACCTACTTCAAAGACAAGCTCTTCGTTGTAACTTTAGCTGTTGTACCTCCTTGGTAAAAATTAAAAAAATAAATAAAAGGAAAAAAATAAAACAGCGTACAATGGAAAGGAGACTGGGAGAGTTCTGCAATAATGACAGCCCAGGAATCGTGACTAGTCATATTTATCTGATTCACCTCCGATGGTTCCGTTGTCCGTACCGGTTTTTCAGCTGTCTACCAATTTGCTGTTCCACTACCACCTCCTGAAACCGGAGGTGAGAAACAGAAGTTGATCAATGGTATCATTCCACCAAACTAAACTATCGTAATTTTAAAAGATCAGTCCTGCGTGTAACACCAGGAAGAAAACGCGGAGAGGAGACACTATGGCCCGAATTCAAAAAGGAGGTTTGTCGACAAACTTACAGTTTAGGTTTTCGTACATAAATCTAGGTTTGTCGACAAACCTCCTTTGTGAATTCAGGCCATTGAGTTCAAATTGTCCTGTTGATAATCCCAAATTGAAGGGCGAAACATTTCAAGATGACGGTTGTAAGACACATGCACCAGCGATAGTCGCTCTGCGGTCAATATCCTACGTTAACCGAACCTTTGACTTCAACCCTAGACCGAGGACGTACCCAACCCTTAACCGAACCTTAGTTCGAAATACAACCCAACCCATCATCTTTTACGAAATCAAACCCAAACCAACGTCAGTCGCAGCACCAAACTGGTTTGGTTGGACGACCTCGAAAACAGTTAATCTCATTGAAATAATGCATTCTTTCCTTTCGATTTCAGATTGTGGTCACACCTTCACTTGGATGAGAGGAATCCTATCTTCCCCTAACTATCCTAGTAACTATGGTAACAATGCAGACTGTGGTTTCCTCATCCAGGGTGGACCGGGACAGAATGTCTCATTGACCTTTGGAGACTTTGAGCTCGAGCAACACACTGGCTGTGATTATGACTCCGTCGATGTAAGCTTTTATTTTTTCATCGTTTATATTCTAACTCTGAATCTTGGAGTACCCCGTTCCTTATGTCTAGACTTGAGCTTATTTTCAATGCAATACGTTTAAAGCAAAATCAAACGACGTCTGCCTAGTGAATGTGCGCTTGTGCTTACTTTCATTTTTAGCTCTGAATGGCACATTTAAACTATAATAATCGCCCCCTCTTTTCAAAAACAGTTTAAAGTAGAAATTCATTGATTTTAAAACTAACTTTATTTTCATTATTGCAAAGTTGAAACTTGGGTTCGACAAGGTAATCAAAATTCAATGCTTGGAAACATTCGAAGTAATGATTATTATGAATTACAAAACGCTTAAATACAGCCCCGGCATAGCACCTGAAGAGCTCTCCGAACGCTGCTGAGATGTCCCATGACATCTCACACATTTTCAGTGCCTGTGTTTTCATATTCTCTTGAGTTCTTTCTCTTACTTCACTACCGTCAGGCTAAATGTATAATCTATTGCCTCACTCTAAACCTCGCGCATGGTTTTATTTTGATGACAAATGCAGCGATACAAAAATAAAGGAATCTGTCACTTGTAAACAAAATAAGACGCCATTGTATATTCAGCTGCACCCACCGCGGTATGTTCGGCGGTTCAAGAGGGAACAAATGCCGTCCTTAATATCATTCCGGGGGGGGGGGGGGGTTCAATTTGAAAGTCTGGTTTCTTTGATTGTTAATTAACCCCTATCCTGTGTATTTACAAGCAAAAGATTTTAGTTATCAGAATCGGGTCATATCCCCTTTTGTATGGTTTGACATGCCATTACATTTATATACACTAAACTCATTATAATTTGACAAATAATAGCTTTGCAATTATGTTCATTCTTTATGGGATGTCGTCTGCTTGGGCAGTGTTGGTCCATATAGTGACGTCATTAAAACATCGTTATTTTTCCGGCGAATCTCTCGTATATCCCAGCTGCTATGGAGCCGCTATGGAGGTGGTTGTATTTGTATTTTTATAAATCACCCGATATGTAGTTGACCTAAAACTTGTACGATGGCCATATGTTAGCTTACCAGTTTCTAGTGATACATTAGTTGACATATTTGTGATTTTCTTTGAATTTCACCTTTAAGTATTTTGCTTGACTAAGATTTGTGTGTGCCCCCCTTACAAAGGCCCGGATCCGCCCCAGATTCTTTCGAATGTTTGTTTCGGTTATACCTGAATACCTTCATATGACCAACACCAACCTCATGGTATTAATTTATTGGACTAAACAATTCTCTTCTTTTGACCAGATCCATGACGGTGACATGACTGGTCCCATCCTGGCCAAGGTGTGTGGAATCTCTCTCCCAGATGTGGTGACCTCAACCCAGAGTTCTATGTACGTCAGGCTTACTAGTGATGACTCTTGTTACTCGCAAAGGATTCACAGCAACCTATCTTATCCAGGATTCCGTTACTGCCTAGGTGACATACCTGCAAAGTATACCAAGAGAGAATATATATACTTTTTTTTTGGGGGGGGGGGGCTGGGATGCGCCAGATAACGCAAGCATGAAATGCATTGTAATAGGCCAGTTCACGGTTAGCACATATCCCAAATGACCCGGAATATCTACAGATCTTCAAAACATGAAGATGTCCCACTTTGTAGATTATGAAATAATCACTTCTACAGCGATGGAGGTGCTACTTAAATAGCCTTTGTTTCCCCTTTTCAAAGAAAACTTCCACCTGTGTATCTTTCATGAGCACGTATTCATTTTTTTTTGTCTCCGTGTATTTCACAATTTGGTCTGCAATGTCCTTTATCTGCTAAAACTATGCTCAGACTATAAGTAAGTTTTGACCAATAAATAGCGAATAATTCAGTCTGTTCAATTACTTTGTGAATTGGATTTATATTTACGTATTTACTCTTCAATGGGTGTGTGAAAGTAAATGTGAATGTAGTGAAGATTAACGAGTAATTACACATAAAGAAACGTAATAGGATGGATTTAGTCATGCAGAAAAAGAGAGGAGATGTGACGAGAGTGTTCAAAACGGATCAGGTGAAATAGTCAAGGAGAATTGGGGCAAGAGAAATGGGGGCAAGAAATATTACTCGATAGAGATAGACAGGGAGAGAGAGAGAGAGAGAGAGGGAGAGAGAGAGAGAGAGAAAGAAAGAAACAGAAGAGGGGAGAAAGAGGGAGGAAGGGAGAGAGAGAGAGAGAGAGAGAGAGAGAGAAGGGGGGGGTGGAGAGAGAACTATAAACGATTTCAAATGAAGCACCTTAGTGGGCAAATGTTCGAAAGACCCCTTTTGCTTTTGGATATGTTTTGTATTAATGATCTTATATGATAGCTTTCTTTTCTTTCTTTCTCTCTCTCCCTTTCACCCATGTCCACTTCTATCTATTTTTGTTATGTCTGTATGTATCTCCCCCTCTCTCGCTATTTCTTTCTCTTTCTTTCTCTCTCCTCTCTCTCCTCCTCCGTCTCGATCTCTCTCTTTACCTTGCCACGACTCACCTCACAACTTTCAGGGTCTAAAACTTTAAAGTTGCTCAAGCTTGGGTATAAAGAGGGCAGCACACTGAGCCAACGGGTATTACGCTCCCGTGCGAACTAGTTTCCCTAATATGCGTAAGTTCGTACAGGAGCGTAAAATCTGTTGGCTCAGTGATCGCCAAGTTGCCTACTTCACGACAGGCACGTAGCCACGGGGGGGGGGGGGGGGGGGGCACGTGCCCCCTAAAATGTCCAAGATCGGTTGAACTTTTTTAGACCCCTTTTTTGACCTCGATCGATTACATGTATGTGCCCCCCCCCCCCCCCCCCCCAAACATCAAACTGTGGCTACGGGCGTGCTTCACGAACGACTATATACCGACGCATGATCATCTTTAATATACCACACGCACACCGACGAGACCGACATCAGACCAACAAAAGACCGAACAAAAAATTACTTTCAGACAAATGGCAAAGATCCGATTGTTTTAAATATTTTTTTTATTCTGCAATTTGACGATATTTCTGCAAGCACATACTTTAATTTGACGCTTTACTTCTATTCCTAATGCCTTGCGCAAAGCCTAGACATGTCAGTTTCTGACTGTGTTAGGAGAGCTTATGTACAGAGCCCAGGCGCGTACGCAGAGGGGGGGGGGGGGGGGGGGGGTAGGTGGGTCGACCCCCCTCAATTTTTTGTTGTTGTGTGTTTTGGAGGGGAAAAAAACCCTCAATTTGTTTTGTAATAAAAAACAAAACTTTATGGTATTGGGTGGCCAAAAGAAGGTGACCTTACCCCCCTCCCCCTAACAGAACGAAATATCGATCAGCCAAATTTTCAAATTTTCAGGACCCCTCCCCCCCCCCCCCCCAAAAAAAAAAAAAAAAAAAAAAAAAAATGTGCTCTCCCCCCCCCCCTTCGAAAAAATCCTGCGTACGCGCCTGACAGAACCTATTGTAGTCTCAAAGTGCAGACACTATTTATATACGTACGATGATGACAATGAGACTAACACTATACTGTTCTTTGGGGTGCCAAGTCTAAACCAAATGTGGTATATTCCCATCGCTGTGACGTACGTAAAAAAAATATATCTAAGATAGGAATCATGTTTAAACTTCATATTTGATTGGCGATAAGAAAAATTCATACACTTTTCGTTCATGCTCAACCACAGATAATGATATTGCCACCAGATCCAGTGCGATTTTGGTCCAAAATCGTAATCAAACAGTTTGTGCATGACCACTTCGTCCAATACCCATTTTGTCCTGGAATCATATTTTTTGACAAAAAAGCCATTAATTAGACAATTAAGACAAAGAAAATTGGCTTCTAAGACTGCTGGATATCAGGATAAATGGAATAAAGTCTTGTTTATCGTGTACAAACCAAATATAAACCGGATGTGAAGTTAGACAAGCTGGGTAGTGGACCAAGAGTCATTAGACCAAATAGCAATGAACTTTCTTTCCCCGCCCCTTCAATACTCTATTTCCATGTGTTTCGTCTCTCTCTCTCTCCTTCAGTACTCATATTCACGTTTCTCTTCTCTTTTCTTCTCTCTCGCTCCCTATCTCTCTGTCTCTCTTTCTCTCTGTCTCTGTCTGTCTGTCTGTCTCTCTCTCTCCTAACACGTATCTCCCTATCACTCCCCATTCTCTCTCTCTCTCTCTCTCTTTCTCTGTGTGACTCCATCTATCTCCTTCTCTTCTTCCGTAATCTACTTTTGCTCTTCCTTGATCCCTACATCTCTCTCCCAATGTCCCATCTTCCCGTACTTACTAAAATAAATATATTAAAAAATCCCCGTGCTTATGCGTCTTTAATTGAATGTTTATTGATTATGCGTATTTTGAAGCTTAACTCTAAAATCTTACAAGCAAAATGATAAAATGAATATTAATCTTAATGCGTAACAATGATTCTTATACTATTCTACAATACAAAGCCTTAAAGCTCATTCACTATTCATATGACCGTTGTTTCTAATAACTATGCTAAAGAAAGCGGGTAAATGAAATAAATGAATTGTAAAGCATACATAACACCCTCGGGCTTGGCAACATCAAGATGTCTGTATCCTGACATTCATAATTATACAGTTTTGTGAGGAATCTGTAGCGGAATATTTCAATTTTTAATACTATTAGCGAAAAATTACAATAAACGCATAACAATGCATATACACTGTTAAAACAAGTATAAAAAACTGCGGGTTAAAGAATTGTTGATTCAAAAACGCTTAAACATGGTTATAAATGTAGTGTTGATTAAAATTTAATTTTAATCTTGCGTTGGTTAAGAACAGTGTTGAAAATAATATCGCTAGTGACATTCGTTTGTCTCGCAATGTATGATCAACAAGGGATCTAAAGGATCACGACTTTTCGTGTGCCGCTGCTACACTTCGTCAGGTGATAAACTATATTGTATGCAAACGTGTTTGATATTCTACGGGTGGAACGGCGGTCAAAACTATTCTTTTTAACCTTTGTTGGCAAATATTGTAACCCATCATGGGTATAAAAAAAAATTAAAAAATTTCACAGTAATTATACCCCCCTCCCAGTTAAAGTTTAATCAATGTTGATTCAAGTACTGGTCACGTGACCCAACGGAAAATTGAAATTTGGCCGATCGATATTTCGGTCCTTTGGGGGGGGGGGGGGGGGGTGGGGGTAAGGTCACCTTTTTATTGGTCACCCATTAGCACAATTTCTTTTTAAATAATTTTTTTTTATTACAAAAAAAAAATGAGG
The DNA here is from genome assembly GCA_035222895.1 of Strongylocentrotus droebachiensis. Taxonomy (NCBI): domain Eukaryota; kingdom Metazoa; phylum Echinodermata; class Echinoidea; order Camarodonta; family Strongylocentrotidae; genus Strongylocentrotus; species Strongylocentrotus droebachiensis. The sequence continues at coordinate 96,371 of JAVYIG010001944.1, read as the reverse complement.
GTTTTTTTTCTTCTCAAAAACACATACATAAACACAATTTGAGGGAGGGGGGGTGTTCGCCCCCCCCCCCCCCCCCTGCGTACGCGCCTGCTACAATGGTTACAATTTTAACCAACGACCCATGTAAGTTTTTTCAACATCATGTGAATCAGCCCCGAACAAAGCATAAAAAACCAACAAAAGGGTAAAGTTTTAATTAACAAATGGTTCAAGTTTAATCAACACCACTTTAACCAACATTGAGCAATTTTGGTTAACTAATAAACGATTCAAGTTTGTAATCAACCACAGTTTAAATTTTAATCAACAGGCAGTTAACCCACAGTTGCGTGATTCATATAGTAATCTGTGGTTGATTACAATTTTAACCAACTTGATTAAAGTTTTTAGACTTGTTCTAACAGAGTGCAATCAGAAACTGCCAATAGAATAGTATACTTTCTACACTAAACCTCAAAAAGTTATCAATGTTGAGGCTTGTAAATCTTAAAATGTGACCAATATTGATTATAGAACTGTATGTTTACTTCTTGTGCTTATTGATTCATCAAATTAGCTGTGCATCTTAACACCTCATAGGTATAGAATATCTCTCATTCGCCTCTGCCTACACTGTCGGCTTGGAATCTCTAACATCAAAGAATCAAGGTACTGTAATCATTTAATTGTAACATTCTTTCACTGGTAAAAGATGTTTTCAATTATTAAGGTCAGTTTGAACTCTTGCTGCAGTACCTCCTTGATTTTAACTACCTCTGCTCTCCACAGCTTGGTAGGATGCAGAAAAGCCCTGCTTAGAAACACTGCTATCACTTTTGAACACGCTCCTGCCAGTCCTCAAGCTACTAGGAATGGTGCTACCACACAAAGTCGCTAACACAGGATCGCCCGTGCTTGCTCCATCACATCTTTAGAGGATGTACCTTATATATCTACATTTCGTACATTGCTTGACTATACATCGATTCCTACCCTGTTTACTTCTAGTACGGTTGTATTTCTTTTGCTTGCTTGGAAAGCAAATAACATCCTCACCCCTTTTTCAACTAACCATGTGATACTTTAATATAATATAGGCTTCAATTGTATATAACTGTTGAGCTGTACTCTTAATGAAAAACAAAAGTGTTTTTATGTTTTTGACGTCTTTCTGAATATGTTTGCATTTTTACAAACATTTTTTCTTTCTTAATTGTAATGCGAGACTATCTCTAATGCACGGCCATTCGGAAGAAACGAAGACCTTAATACATTTTGGGGAAAAGACCCAGATTCTTGTAAATCTCTGTCGTGATTCAACAAATTCAGGTATTTTAAGCAGAAGCTCTATAACTATGCGGTGCCGCATACTAATCTTTGCGCAATTTCTCGTATTAATTTGAATTTGTTGTGTCGGTTACAATACAATACAATATTTCGACCAATCAGATCGCTAGATTTCTAAGAGGTATGTAATCGTCATTATATAAATTATGAAAAAAGGAAACTACCCCCTTTTACTTCAAAAGGCTATGAATATCTGTTTTATAGCCAAACAACACATGAACGAAAAAAAAAAAAAACGAACGAACGAAAAACTGAGAAGGAAGTTGTGAAAGCTGACTTTAAAAATAAAAAAAATCGAGTATAAAGAGAGAAACTAAAGAGAAACTAAACAATTACCTTGAGCGAATCGTAGCCACATATATAGTGGGACCCGATATAGAAATCTTCAAAGAACAGGTACACTACTTTCTTTTCATCCGTGGTAGCGCTAGAAAGCTAAAGCTCGCCGGTATGACGTAATATGACGCGTTTAAATAAACTGTGGGTTAAATTTAGCCCGCTGTTTAAACCACCCCTCTGAGCAGGCTAAAATTATGACATATTATGACGCGATAAACCGTGGGTTAAACCTAAACCTCCTTTGTGAAGACCAAAATAATGACCCATGGTCTAAAGCTCGGTGTTATGACGTATTATGACGCGTTAAACCGTGGGTTAAATCTAAACCTCCTTTGTGAATTCGGGCCAAAGAATTAGATTACCTGGTTACTCTAGCATGCAGTGTCATTTCAAAATAGTGTCAATTGCAAGCCATTTTAAAATTCTTTCTGATTGGGATCAGTTAATTGGGACCATCACCTTTCCACGTCGCCTTTTTAATTCTTCGCATAAGAAACGTAATACACTTTAAAAACTATGATTATTAATTCTTGAGATATTTGTCCCACTCATCATCCACTTTCCATTTTTTGTTTTCCTCTCTCTCTCTATGTCTCTTTCTGTTTGTCTCTCTGTCTGTCTGTTTGTCTCTCTGTTCTCTCTTTCTCTCTCCACCTCTATCTCGCTGGTTTCCTCTGCCCCCCTCTTTCTCTTCTATCCCTCTCTAGATTAAAATATCAATTATTTAATGCTGATTTCTGTTCTTTGTGTAAGTTTGTCTAAAACAAAGACACATGTCAATACTCTAACAATTATTGAGATTAGTTATCAACTTGAATTCGGTCATAACAAAGATGAGGCCAAATGAATATCGTAATGTGTCAATATTTGTCCTGGCTAATGGTACGATATGATTATGATAATAAAGTGGTTACTAGAGACATGGACCCTACACTCAAAAAAATAAAATGCTAAATTTAGCACTTAAAGATTCAATTTTAGCACTTTTTAGGAGCTCGCATAGTGACTGCACTCGAAGTGCTGAGTTAGCACTTGCACCCGGGCTACTTTGCTAGCACCCAAAGGAGCTGACTATTGTGCTAAATTTAGCACTTAAAGATTCAATTTTAGCACTTTTTAGGAGCTCGCATAGTGACTGCACTCGAAGTGCTGAGTTAGCACTTGCACCCGGGCTACTTTGCTAGCACCCAAAGGAGCTGACTGTTGTGCACTTAAAGTGCCAAGTTTTGCTCTCTTTTGGGTGCTAGCAGAATAGCCCTTGTGCAAGTGCTAACTCATGCGTTGTTTGACATGCCCCATCTACATTTGGTATGTGGTCAAGGTGGATGTCCTTCGTCATTTACCACTTTCAACTCTTACAGGAAACATTTATTAAACCAACATCCACAAGAAGAACCTGAACCTGAAGTTGTACAGGGTATGGAGGGTCTAGTTGATGCTGATTTGGGTGTTGCTGTTGGTGAAGTGCATAATCCTGCAGCAGATGATGCATTTGATGATGATGATGATAGGATAGGCCTACTACAAGAACAAGATGGAGCAATGCATAATGACAGTACAAGACACTATGAATATGACAGACAATGAAAGCGGACAAAATATACAGTTCCTTAGGTAGACAAAGGAACATCCCTTCACTGCTATTATGTAAAAATGTGTAGAACAGGTGTCACATGCATATTCACCTGTTCTACACATTTTACATAATAGCAGTCAAGGGATGTTCCTTTGTCTACCTGAGGAACTGTATATTTTGTCCGCTTTCATTGTCTGTCATGTTCATAGTGAGACCAGCTGCATTTTTCATTGGTTCTCTTTTATCAAACACCAACATGACCCATGCTATGACAAACAGAGTGTTATCTGCTGCAACAGCTTTGAATACTGATGTTGTTGACAGTTTAAGGAGCAAAGTTATTCAGACTTTTGAGGCCTTGGGTATTGACCTGGAGAATGAAGAATGTAAGAATCTCTTAGCTGAATTTGATTCAAAAACAAATATTCACAAGGTAACAGCTATTATACTAACCGACCAATCAGATCAGGTTATGCAGTCAGCACTCGATGTTAAGTGCTGCATATTGTTATAGCACTCGTTTTCTGCACTCAAATATTCAGCACGTTTCAGTTTCCTTGTTAAAGTTAACCCGTCAAGTGCTGATTTTGGCACTTCAAGTGCAGAATCTCACTCAGCACCCAACATTTAGCACCTCAGTTTTTTGCGTGTAGATGTAATACCACGAGAGGATTTCGAGGCATGTAAGAATAGGTCAAGGAACTTTTTCCTTCCTTATTTGTATTTAGAATATTGATTTCGTATTGCTTGATAGCTATATTTGTGTTTTATGGAACTTTTATGTAAAACTATTAGGCAATCAAGCTGATAATTCGTTTATTCTGTTAACATAAGGGAGGGGAACATATACAACAATATATGGAAGAAGTGAGAGGTGGCGCGTGCCTGGACATGGGCTGCAAAAGAAAGAATAAGAGTGGTGGCCACAATACCAATAAATCTACTAGCATAGTAATTAACCATAACATAACATTTTATTTAAAAAAAAAGAAAATGAGTGATTTAATAATGATAATATCATGGGCTTATATAGCGCTTGTCTCTAAGCGCTTTACAGGAACATGTCTATTATTATCCCCGTCATCGGATTCACACTTCCCCCCACATAATGTACGCACACAGAGGGGCTAGGGAGGAATGCATGGGAAAGAGAGCAAGTGGGAAATTAGAGAAAGGAGAGAGAGAAAGAGAGAGAGAGAGAGAGAGAGAGAGAGGGGGGTGAGAGGGTGGGGGATGGAGGGAAGGGAAAGACAACGACGGAGGAAATGGGGAGAAAGGAGAGATAGGGATAGAGATAGAGAGAGAATGGGGAATGAGTGTGAAAGGGAAGGGGAGAGAGAGACAGAGAGAGAGACAGAGAGAGAGACAGAGAGGAAGTAGATGAAGAAGAGGATGACGAAGAAGAAACAAAGAAAGAGGAGGAGGGAGAGGGAGATAAACCCACACAGTCATGTGAGAGAAATAAAAGTTTATGTAGCATTAGTAGGAGGACAAATAAATAAACAAATAGTGCATGTGCTAGTTATTTGCCCTACTTTTAAATATTTTATTTTCCTTTTGCATTTCATTTCATTTTGTCCTTCGTCTAATTGATGTTATACAGTCTTATCTTATTTACTTGCATTACGTAGCCTGCAAACTTGAACGTGTGACACATTTATGTGCTACCCGGTGTAATTGATTATGAGAACCACAACATCTGAATTTGAAATTAAGCTATAAATACGTTCACTAATGTCCAAATCTCACAATTTCTTTCGGTTTTCTGTACGAAGCCAGCACTGATCTCCAAGTTACATTTACCAGTACTAAACCAGTAAGTTATTTTCTTTGAAGGATTTGATAATCAAGATTTTAAAATACTTTGATTGATCGTTGTAATACTTGCTTACATTTTCGTAATGTATCAAAATTTAATGCATTAGTCTTTGTGAAGTACCTCAATACAAATTATTTCATTCACCTGATAAGAATAACAGTATTTCAATAGGCAGAATCCAAACTGCATACATTAGTTGTTGCAAGGTAGGACAAACATTATGGCTTGACCTACCTAGCAACACTTAATATATGCAATTTACATTCTGACTATTGAAATACTTTTATTCTTATGAATGAAATAATTTGTATTGAGGCACTTTAATTTAATTTGGTTACATTACGAAAATGGCCTATTCTTTTGTGAGCATGTGCTGAGCTTGGGGAAGTAACATACACCGATGTATTTGCAGGTATTTGAGTTTTAATTCATTTTTTTCAGAAAATTGCAGTCAGCAACATTTATCATGCTAACTAAAGAGGCTCTTCTGATTAGTGATGAAACGTTGAAATTGATTCTGTTCACCCTAACACCGTTTACCACATAATATCACCCAATGTTGTGTATTTTCGTGTACTTGTAGTTTTTCTTCTCTATTGCGCCTCAAACACATTAGTCATGTGAAGTTGGAGCATTACAAACACTCTATATTATTATTATTATTATTATTATTATTATTATAGGAACCATCACATTCAGATTTCACTCTAACAAAATAACAAAATATACGATGTGTTTTGGATATAGCCTGCCGAGCTAATAGCACTTGTCTTGATCATTTTCCAAAGTATGAACACAAATTCAAAAAAACGTGTCTGAGAATTCTTCATACAGAATATTGTTATACCTCTTAACATTAATCATATCATGGACCTACTACAAATGGACACTGATCGGTACCATAATATCCATGCACCTGACTCTGTCAAAAGTATCATAATGACATTCCAAACATGCTTCCAAGCTTTGATCTCATCACGACCGCCGCCAGTAAAAAGCACATGTACATAATGCTGTATAAGATTTTCCACAATTTAACTCCAGATTATATGCAGAATAATCTATTTTACAAAGAAACCAATAATGCCCTAAGAAATGTCGATAACTTAGTCTTGCCCAAACCTAAAACTAATTATTGTAAACTAACATTATTTTATTGCGGATCTAAATTGCCAGTGTAGAATGAATTACCGATTAACTTACGTAGACCGAGCACACTCAATCTATTTCGGCATGGCCTAAATGAATGGATACTAGATTTTGATGCATAAACTTTTGGTGTAAACGGGGAGGGGGGAGGGATGGTAACAGTCGTATTCATAATGCGTTATAGAGGGTTTGGGAGGGGGTTGTAGATAGTGCGTTTGTAATGCTATATTTTCGTAATATTTTGTGTTTTATTTCTATGTTTGATTATTTCTGGACCTCTAGGAAGAACAGAGCCATTTTGACAATGGCTCTGAATAGAGCTTTCCAGCCGTTTTTTACTTCTTGATTTGTATTATATTTGTAAATTGTATTCTTGTATGTATTTGAATTTTTATACGGAAAATTAAACCAACCAACCAATCAAGTCAGCCATACCAAACCAAAACTGTGCCTTGAAGAATCTACAAAATACCTAAAGAAACTGAACCGCTTAAAATCACGGAAATGCATGTGCAGTTGTGGAGTACATATGAATATTGATGTATATGAAATTTCAAAAGGAAATTAGAAGTAGTTTACAAGAGAAACCTGAAAATTTGGCTGTAACACAATGATTTTAAACTTCATTTTAAAACTTATCCTATCCATTTCAAAGGAGTAGAAGGTAGTAGGACAGTAGAGAATATGTATTTTTCAAAGTTTGGCATATCCATATGTATGTCCACCAGTGTCCACTTCTTTAATAATCAATCTAACATCACACAAATTGTCATAATTTGGGGTTCACTGCTCCTCTAACTGGTCTGAAGTTACGATACTTTTCGATGCAACAAAGTCTTCTACAAATTATCATTATTTCGCTCACCCTTAAAAACTTCATTAAAAAAACGTGCCAGTGTGCGGACCTTGGACAACTAGAATGTCTCCTCCTATACACCGCACCCTTATTCCGCATCCCCTCTTTTCATATTCAAATTTAACATCTTCGACGTAAGGCCATTTAAAAAACTATACATGTTTAGCGTCCCCGCCCGCTTCCTTTTTGGGGGCCGCCTCCTATTTTTTTTTGATTTTTTTTTTTTGATTTTTTTTTTTGAATTTGTTTTGAATTTTTTTTTTGAATTTTTTTGTTTAAAGAAAAAAAACATGAAAAACACTGCTAAAATGGGTCTATTTCTGATTAAAAAAAAAAAAAAAAAAATGTCGGCGGCCATCTTGAAAAATAGCCCGACTGTCTGGGAAAATGTACCGAGCGGCCATTTTGAGCGGCCATTTTGAAAGAAAAAAAAAAAAAAAAAAAGGGCCTCCTCCTTCCTATTTTTTGAAAAAACAGGACGCTAAAAATGTTTTTTTTTTTATTTGGCCTAATGGAATTGAATAATTCCGTCACGCATACAAGATAACATTATTAGTGTTCCCACTTATTGCCGTATAAACAACATTTGCCAGCTATACGATGTAACGCTGGCAAATACATTTCATCACCATCAGAGGAAAAGTAACAGGTAGATTTTACACAAACTGCATGTCAGTGAAGCGACTGTGAAGAACTAATTTTCAGCAATTTATCCTGATGTATGTTATGTTTATTTGATTGATAGAAATGAAAGTTCTCCTAGTCGTTCTCCTAGCGACCGCTGTAGCTTCGCAACTGATTGCGCCATTGATATCAGTTGATGAACCCATTCCCGGGCGTTATATCGTCAAACTGAAGGTAAGAAAATTTAATCTTCTAAACAAGGGGAGAATTTTAGAACATGTTTTTAAAAAATTTATAACGATTTTTATAAACAATATTTTGTTATTTTCTACCATGGCCATCTCTTACTCAGCGTTTAATTTTCCTGGTTCACCTCTTTTTTTTTCTGTATGTCTTATTTTGAGCATTCATCCCTCTCATCTTGACATTATTTTTCTTATTAAACATTTCACCCCTAATTCAATGCAAATTTATGAAGGAAATGGGGGGGGGGGAATCTTGCGACCATTTTACAAATAAACCACGAGCAATTTTCGTTGCTGGATGCGGAGGGGCACCCCAGGAAGACGTACCAATAATGCTTTGCGGTGGGTGTTGTTGCCAGTTTATTTACAATTCTATCATAAGAATGAAAGTGACAGAGGGCAAAGAATTCAGACAAATATATGATTAAACATCAAGCTATTCAAAGAAATATGAGTTTTCAATTGTGGAAGTATAATATTTAATTAAGGTTCTCTCTAATTTTTTTAAAGCTATCATTTAATTTGGACTAATTGAGTTTTGAGTCCCAAAGAACCAAGTCAGTTATGTTGCACACAAAATATTTGATAGAGTCCAACTAAAAGCAACATTATACTTCATACCTTGTTAACTCTGTCATTGGCTTTGTGAGATTTTGTTCGCCATAAAACGGCATAATACGGATCGAAAAAAACTTTTCAAAGAATGTGTGATGTCCCGAAAACAATAGTGAAATAATGTAATTTCCAATAGTAAATTGGTGAACGTTTTCTAAAATTTTCAAAAAATGTTACGTCTAAAGTAAGCTCAATATGTCATGCACAGAGATAAAATAACGTAGAGTGGATACAACTACTTGAAAAGAGTAAAAAATATGTTCTTTTTTAATTGAAACAATATTCATGAACCGACATTTTGCATATGTACAGGAAGGACGGAAGTTGGATGATGTCGCTTTCAAACTAGATGGCGCCAAAATTTTATGCACATACAAAAATGTGTTCAGTGGATTCGCCGCCGATCTCAGCGATCGTCTGGTTGAACGAGTGAGTATATCCTCTTTATTATTGTATGATGTACTAGTATTAGCTTTTTTTTTTTTTTTTTTTTTTTACTGACGGTCAGACGGCTTTACGGCCTTTTCGAAGACGCACGAGCGCCGTTCGAATCTGACATTAACTGTTTGCAGTATCATATCGTGCTTTCTAAAGAACTCTTTTACAAATAGTGAAGGGCCATGAGTTCAATATGGTACAAGAAGTAACGATAAGAGACGCTCTATCCAACGAGGAGAAGCCGAGTTGAATAGAGCGTCTCATCTTTCACCGAATGCAAAATCTTGTTCCATTGCATGAATAAAGACCATTCACTATTTGTTTTATACAACACCTCGGACGGAAATTTAGTTTTCCTAGGGCCTTGTCGAAATCTCAACGATTTTTTTCGTTTTTTATCGATGAAATTACCGATAGTGCGAGTAAACAAGTTGTTCACTCGCACTTTAAAATTATTATTATTATTTTTTTTTTTTTGTGATTTTTTTTTTCATAGGTTTTTATTCATTTCTCTCATAAAGAAAAATTGTACATTATTTATAACATTGTATACAAAATAACAAAATAATTTTTAAATAGGTCTTAATAAATTTGCCAATGAACTTTTACATTTACATACAAAAGTTACACATTTACAGATGAAAAATATTCACATAAACAAAATTATATTTTCACCAAAAAAACAAAACTATTTTCTCGACCAGTTTGATTATAAATCTCAAATTATTTCTTTTCCACAATATTCTGTTAACCTATATTCCTCTTCAATTTCCTTTAGAGACAAAAATATTATATATATAAAAAGAGAAGGGCTAGAAAACACCTACTACCCCCGCCCCACACAAAATTTAAACACATAACAAGTACAACAGTATACAAAACACACACCAACATAGAACGAACAAACAAACAAAAGTAAAATAAAAAGAAAAGAAGAGAAAAAAGAAGAAGAAAAAAAAAATTAGAGAAGAGAGGAGGGTAAGGAAGTTGTATATTGAGAAAATTAAAAACTGAAAACATTTATTCTAAACCTTCCAAAGCTTCCCATTTCCTTAAATGAATTGAAAGTGTATCTCTTTCCAATGAAATTTTTTTCTCTTCATTTCTATTTTCCAACAATCTATATTCTATTTCTTTTGCTTTTGGAGGGTTTCCCTTCTCTCTACTGTGGAAAATCATATATTTAATCAAAAATCAAAATGTGGTTCAATAATTGCTCTGTTTTAAAAGTAGTGTGATCTATTCCTATATGAATTTCTTTCCAGGATAATTTCTTCAGAATTGGTAAATTAAGTCTATCTCCACATTTCCCCCAGACTTCCTTTATTGTATTACATTCAAAGAATACATGTTGATAAATTTCTTCAATTTTTTTTGCAAAATGTGCACAAACCATTTTCATGGAACCTGAATCTATGTAAATGATGATTTGTATATAAAATATTATGCAATAGTTTGAACTGAAATTCTCGCAGTTTACTACTTAAGGTACACATCCTTGGTTGAACATATATCTTTTCTACTTCTTTTCTTGGAATATTGTAAAGTGTCATTAAATTGCCGCCTGCCGAGTTTGTTTCTACATTCTTTTTAATTTGACTCTTATATACCATTTTTGCAGTTAAATCTTCAAATGTAAACACTTTCTTTGAAAAAATAAATTCTAAACTAAAGCCAGTGTGAATTGACTTTCTTAAAGGTTGAACATTTTGTTTCCATTCATGAAGGGCTACTTTATAAATTTTGTTTACTTTATCAATTTCCACTCTGCTCAAACCTAACATTATAAAATGAGCTTCAGGTTTCAATTCTCCATTTTCATCACAAATGTGATGAAATGGCGCCTATGTCAATAATGATGTGATCGCGCAGCGCAGGCAATGATGCAACAATAGAAAATTAAAATGGCGCCTGGAGAATGATGCTGTTTAACATTACTTTTAGCGCATGTCATGTGATTAAGAATTGACCAATAAGGTTGCAAGAATCTTAGTAGGTGTTGTATAACATCGTTTATCAGTGTTAACATGAAGTTCAACATAACGCTTTGCAATATCTATATAATATTTTTATAATACGGCCTTTACAAAGACGCACGAGGGCCGCTCGAATCTTACATTCACTGTTTGCAGTATCATATCGTGCTTTCTAAAGAACTCTAAACGTTTATCACTGTTAGAATGAAGCCCAACCTGAAGCTTTTCAATATCTTCATCCTTTTTTGTATATAATGACGACTCAAATTTTCTTCATAAAGTTAGCTTTTGTTTTCCTCCGGATTCCTAAAAAACTCATATTCAAATCGCACAAATGACATCATTTCTCATTAAAACAAAACGTAAGTCATTTTTATTATTAAGTCTTATTTAGCCCAAGTAGTCTCGTGAGTCATTGATAAATACTGTAAACGAGAGCTCTGGATAAAACACATACATCATTTCAAGAAAGGGTCATGCATAATTGTCAATTTTCAGCTCCGTAAATCTGATGCCGTTGAATACATCCAAGAAGACGGAATGGCATACGCCAGCGCAGTCGCATCATGGGGGCTCGATCGCATTGACCAGATCAATCTCCCACTCGATGATACATACAACCAAGTACTCGGAGACGGTGAGGGGGTAAGCGTGTACGTGCTCGATACAGGAATCAATCTCAACCACCAGGACTGGGTAGGACGATCTTCATATGGCATAGATACACACGGAGGAACTGTGAGTCAAAGCCTTTTTTCTTGTTCTTTTTCTCAGTGTTCTTGTTTTTATTTTTAACTGCGTTATGTCCAGAAGAGATTTATGTGTTTGTTTGATAATGAGAAGGAGTTTCAGTCTCAATCCGTATCCTGGCTAACAAGTTTAGCATGTTTATGCTGAATAATAAATGAGTTTTTCGTCATTATTGCTTTTATGTTCACATGTAAAAAGGATTCGCCAATTACCTGTAAGAATTAGTGATCCATTTGAATTGTCTATTGAGTAAATAAAATAAATTGAACAAACTTCTTTGTAATAACATCGCATTTTTATCATGATAGGCCTACCCCATAATACATTTATGTGATTTTACATCTTTCTTTTGTGTGTGTGAATTATTTGATAGTCCATTTACAATGCCTGACACCCCTCTCTCTCTCTCTCTCTCTCTCTCTCTCGCACACTCTCGACCCCCTATCTTTCTCCTCTACACCCTCTACCACGTTAGGGTGAGGATTGCCATGGCCACGGATCTCACTGCGCAGGTACAATCGGTGGAACTCAGTACGGTGTCGCCAAGGCGGTAAAACTCATCGGAGTTCGTGTACTCTCATGTGCAGGATCAGGCGCTTTTTCCCAGATAATTGATGGTATGCAGACCGAAAAGATTTCGATCTGAAGTATATAAAAAATCTGAATATCTATCAAACGGAAAAGATATGGCAAAGTTAGAACATCACAAACATATACTGAAGAATATATCTATGGGAAAGGAGCTGGGGGTGCATTTCACATTTTAGACATTTCCATTGTAAATAAAACCGTAACTGAATTGTAATCAAGGTAGCAAATGTGAATGTAAAATAAACGTTAATGCAGTGCAAGCTCTTCTCCTTTCATTAAGACACCACAATTGTCAAGGATTGTATTATGATTTAAAACTTGATTCATGTAAGATCAATGTTCAGATATATAACAATATTCACTTTCTTTAATGAGGAATATCAGTTCGATACAGATTTCGAAGCATTTTAACCAACATAAGCATTCCCCGGTTACCCCCTTTCTAACCATGGGCGGCAATTCTCGTCAAATAATTTGAGTATTGAACAAAGTGTCATTGGACTAGGAATGAGTGAGGTACCCACAAGCCCAATTTAACACCGACATAGGCATAACAATTAATTTGTGACAATACTTGTTGTTCTTCTCTTTGCCTCTTATGAGGTGTTTATTCAATATTCAAACAATAACGTAATTTTACTTACAAGTTAGCAAAACAATGGAAAATCAATAATACACATAATATTTGTTCAGATATAACTAAGCAAATTCGCAGGAAGTTTCAAATGTTGTACTTTCAAATGTTAATTTATTTTTATTCATTTCTCTCTTAAATAAATAAATGAATTACAAATCCCTATTATCATACCCATACTTATTACGAAAAATAATCGATTTATAAATAGACCAAAAAGTAATCGTCGTTATCAAATCGATTTCGGTTTGTGAATTCATTTTGAGTAAGAAAACGATATCTCTATCTCTACTTTTAATATTCAAAGAAGGTTTCGTTTGCCTTACATGAAATGAAAGCATAAACAACATTGTCAGTTTCTTTGCATCTTAAACAAAGGTCATCGCATAGAAGATCCCACAGATTTTTACGAACCGCATGGTAGCATATTTTAAAAAAGCTTGAAATTAAATTCACGTAAACAAAATTCTTTATTCCCAATCAAATGGTACCCTATGCTTCATCATTTATCCAAAGTTTTGGAATTGATTTGTTGTTTACTTCGTCTAGTTTCAATTCGAATATATAATTCATTTACTGAAACAAAAGTACCATTTTAAAGATATCCTTTAAATATATAATACTACTTTTATACCAGTCTTCATAAAAAAAACATTTTCATTTCAAAAACAATATTTTGATTATACAATAAAATCTTTTCGTCAATATATTTCTGTGCCTGACATTCAACGGATGTGTGACTTTTTATGAGGTACCATGCATGTAATATTTCAATGTAAAAATGTGGCACATTTCTAAGTTTTAAAAGATATAATGCATCATCAGTATAATTGAAATTCAGCAGTAGATTGGGCCCTCCCAAACAGTTAAACCAATATTGACTCATATCTTTCCAAATTCATTTTGTATTATTTAAAAACATCCCAAGCCACTTCAGCCTAAAACTGAATAATTGCCTTTTAACATAGATCATTCTTATTCCTCCTTCACAATAATCCTGAGTAACAATACATCGTTTCACCTTTTCAATTTTACTTTTCCAAAGAAAGTTAAATATCAAGCTATTAAGTTTTATCAAAAAAGTAGACGGTATTGTATCAACAATCATTAAATGTATAACTTGACTAATTGCAATTGATTTAATTATAGTCAATCTACCAATGGAAGTCAGGTATCTTTTATCCAGCAGTTTTTGATTTGTTTCTAATTTATTTTACCAATTGATCTTTAAAGCACATCGTAGATCAGGTGTGATATTTTACTGGCTCATCTGTCCAATGTAAGCCAAAATAAGATAACGACCATCGTTGACAGGATTTTCCAATCCAAATCAAGAAGAGTCTTTTCTCTATTTAACTTCGGTCCTGCAACTTCCCCAAAACACTCTAATTCGTTTAAAATATTTTCAAAATAATTTAAGATACATGCAATAAAGTGTCATCTGCATATATCAGCAGTTTCAGATCAATACCTTTATCATTAATACCCAGACCTTTAAGTTCATTATTTTCTCTCACTTTATTTGCCATTAATTATGCGGCAAACAAAACTGCCGAGAGGGGACACCCTTGGCGTATTCCTCTCAGAATACTAAAAGTTTCAGATATCCTACCATTTACAATTTCAGAACTTGCAATATTAGTGTATAAAATTGTCACCCATTTCTGGAAAACGCGCCTTGTCATGTTTTCGATAATATCTGTTGTAAGTCTTACATTGCAAGCCGACAGACGACCTGTTTTGTAACCCGTCTCGTCTGGTTTTTATGAATAATTTTTTCCAATTACTTTTTGAAGACGGTTCGCAAGCACTGTCGCAATGATTTTGTAATCACATTTCAGCAATGTGATCGGTCTCCAATACCTCAGCTCTCTGTGATCCCCTTTCTTGTATATCAAAGTAATTATTCCTTTCCTTTGAGTATTGGACATTTTCTCATTAGCATAACACTCGTTAAGAGCGTCAACTAAAATATCACAGATCTCATTCCAAAACACTTGATAGAATTCCGCGGTTATTTCGTCAGAGCCTGGAGTTTTGTTTTTATTCATCGCGAATACAGCTTGTTTAAATTCTCTGTGGGTAAATAAACCTGCACATATCTTATTTTCATCGTCATAAAGCCTTAGCTCTTATACCAGCTCCTTTCACTATGAACATGACTGACAAAGAAAGCGGACAAAATATACAGTTCCTCAGGTAGACAAAGGAACATCCCTTCACTGCTATTATGTAAAAATGTGTAGAACAGGTGAATATGCATGTGGCACCTGTTCTACACATTTTTACATAATAGCAGTGAAGGGATGTTCCTTTGTCTACCTGAGGAACTGTATATTTTGTCCGCTTTCTTTGTCAGTCATGTTCATAGTGTTGAGATTATAATTTGTACAAATTTTCCTGCTCTTCTTTTATGAATCTATATTCGTTTTCATTATCATTATTTCCACTTTGGTTATCAATACGGTTTTGTAACACAATAAGCTTCATTTCCAAAAAAGGGTCTTCTATTTTTTATCTGCAACTTTATTTTTACAATATTTTTGAGTAAATTCACGTTTCTTTATTTGTTAAAGTTCCCATTTCTGTAGGGGACTCATACTTTGATAATTGATCGAACTAATAACATCACAAATAATGTTATGATAACAGTCATCAAACAGAACACGACTGTTCAGCTTCCAATAAATTGTTGAACATGATCTAGATGTTCTAGTCATCACCGAGTCGTGGCTCTCTGGAGACAGTAAAAGGGATGGTCTCATATTAGCTGATCTAAGATCTAGTTTGCCTAATTATGATTTCACCCATCGACCCCGGTTATCTTCCAAGGGCGGTGGGATTTTGCTTCTCTATAGATCCACGGCTCGCTGTACCTTGAACAACAACAATGATTTTGCATCTTTTGAATTACTGGATGTCACACTCAATCTGACACCTTCATCTGCTGTAAGGTTGTACTGTATTTATCGACCACCCCCGTCTGCCAATAATAATCTCTCCAACGGCACATTCTTGGATGAATTTCCAACTCTCCTTGAAGGTGCTGTTGTAGATGATCATTTTCCTCTATTATTGGGTGATTTCAACATACATGTTGATGATCCCAATGATAATTTTGCAAAATCTGTTATGACATGTGTTGATTCGTTAGGGTTCAAGCAACATGTTCGTGAACCAACCCATCGCGCAGGTCACACTCTAGATTTGATTTTCACAAGGAATTCGGATGATGTCTGCAACGTGAACTCGCTATCTTCCATGCCTTCCGACCATTGTGCACTTGTCACCACTGTCAATATCGCAAGGCCGAAGAATCCCAAGAAAGAAGTTTCCTTCAGGAAATATCGCAGCATTGACAAGGACTCTCTACGCAACTCTATTGACACAATGTTCCATTCACTTCCTGATCTATCTTGTCCATCTGCTTCCGCGGAGCATTACAACTCATCTTTGCGGACGTTGATTGATGAGCACGCTCCAATCCAGGTCAAGACTGTATCAATCAGACCTGATGCGCCATGGTTTACCGATGATATCCAGGAAGCCAAGAGGCGAAGGCGTCGTGCGGAACGTCGTTCGATCAAGTCTGGACTTTTTGTTGATAGAGAGCTGTAGGCCCTACCGCCGTGAATGCGAGTCATATTATGAGTGCATCTTCAATGCGAAGTCAGCGTATCTCAAAGATCTCATCAAGAATGCTGACACTAAAGAACTGTTTCGTCTTGTGAAGACACTCTCAACGCCCACTCAATCTTCACCTCTTCCAGATCATTCTTCTGATAGTGAACTCGCCAACAGATTTGCTACATTCTTCAGGGAAAAAGTCGCCAAAGTTGTATCCTCTTTCCCTAATGTAGTACCAGCACCAGCTTCAAGATCTTTTGCTCCAGGCCCTCGTCATGAACTCTCTGATTTCTGCCTTGTATCCCTCTCACAAGTCAGGAAGCTCATCACTTCACTTCCTTCTAAACACTGTAAGCTAGATCCGATTCCTACCTGGCTTCTAAAGGAAGTCCTCGATGAACTCCTTCCTCACATAACCAAACTGTTCAATCTCTCGTTATCATCCGGAATAGTTCCAGAGTCTTTTAAGACTTCTCTGCTTCTTCCCCTCCTAAAGAAGCCGAGTCTCGACACGAATGGACTTAAGAACTACAGGCCCATCGCAAACCTGCCATTCATTGGGAAGGTTTTGGAACGTATTGTGTCACTACAGCTGAAAGCCCACATTGACAATCTCGGTTTGTTTCCAATCCACCAATCTGCCTATCGGAATCATCATTCTACTGAGACTGCAACTGTCAAGGTCCTAAATGACCTACTTCTAGCTGTAGATAAGGGTAATGAAGCTGTCCTCATCTTGCTTGATTACACTGCCGCATTTGACACTATCAACCACGACCTGTTACTCCATCGCTTAGAGAACGACTTCTCCATCACCGGCACCGTACTTCAATGGATTCGCTCCTATCTCATGCACCGAACTCAGAAGGTGATCATCAATGACACCAACTCGGAATCATTTCCCCTCATCTGCGGCGTTCCTCAGGGTTCCGTGGTCGGCCCCCTCCTGTTTATTCTTTACACCAGCCCTCTCTCAAATGTTATTAACCTTCATCAGAATATTCAACACACTATGTATGCAGACGACACCCAGATTTATGTAACTCTTCACCCAAACAGCAGGACAGTAGCCGCGAACAAACTCACCAGTTGCCTCAATGAAATCAAAACCTGGTCTTTTCAAAACTGTCTCTGCCTTAATGATTCAAAATCTGAAATGATTCATATTACTTCTAAATTTCGGAACTCAGACCCCTTTCCTGATCTTGTTATGAGTGATGGCTCTCTCAGTTGTTGTGCTTCTGTGCGTGACCTTGGTTTAAATATTGACAGCAATCTTACTTTCAAACAACACATTAGTAATATTTGTAAGTCTGCTTCCTTTGGTATATATAAGATCAGTAGAATCAGGAGGCTACTTGACCGACCCACAACTTCAAAATTAGTCCATGCTTTTGTCTCGACCCATATCGATTACTGTAATTCTTCTCTTTCTGGCCTCCCTCAGTCACATCTAGTCCCACTTCAAAGGGTACAGAATAGCGCTGCTCGGCTTGTGACTCTCTCGCGTAAATCAGAGCACATAACTCCAATATTGAACTCACTACATTGGCTTAAAATTCACCACCGCATATCCTTCAAAATTCTTCTCCTGTGCTACAAAGCTATCAATGGCTTAGCCCCCTCTTACCTTTCCGATCTCATATCCTTACGTTCCCGTACGTCGTCACGAACACTTCGTTCATCTTCCACATTACTGTTAACACCTGGACCCCGCACTAACACCCGGTATGGTGACCGCGCCTTTTCAGTTATTGCCCCCGCTCTCTGGAACAAACTGCCCGCCTTTATTCACTGCGCCCCCTCTGTATCTCAATTCAAATCTCTACTCAAAACCTATCTTTTCAAATTGTAAATTGCAGTTGTGCGTCGGTCAATGGAGGTGCGCACCATATTTGTCTTTATTTAGTTGATTGCCACTGTTTTTCTTACCTTATCTATGTTACTTTTGTATTTTTGCTTTTTCTTCTAATTTAATTCTACGGGTTATAGTCTTCTCTTAATCAGAACACTGTGCGCTCAGAAACATCAGTATTAAGCGCCTAATAAATGTTATGTATTATTATTATTATTATTAATAACCTAGACCCTTCTGAACAGATTTTGTTTTTATTTTGAAAGAAATTGCGTTGTGATCAGCTCTTATTGCTGGTCTGAAATCTGTGTTTACAACTCTCCCTGAAAAAAAATTCTCGACCAGCCATTAATCTAATCTTAAAGCAAATTTGAGATATTTATTTCTCCAGGTAAACTGAATAGTATTAACATTCATTTTCCTTCAGATATCAAACAATTTATATTTCTTTAACAATCTACTAGATTTAGCGGTTTCAATTATAATAGGAACGGTTTGTTCCCTGAACGTTTGAAGGGTATTTCTTGACATTCAGTGCACGAATGTATTCAGATTTCTGGGAAAAAAACATTCTCTTTGCTTTTTCTTAGTTGGTGCATATACATTTACCATTGTCAATGAAATAATTCCTATTTTCAATACAAAATTTCTTCCATCATTACTCTGCTCTATATTAGTAACATCTATATCTAGGGGTTCATCAAATAGAATAGCAACTCCTTTGGAGTGATTTGTGACATGTGAAAAATAAAACGGCCCACCTCATTCACTTTTCACAATATTTTTAATTTGTGACAATAATATGAAATGAATTTTCATTGTTTCACAATCAAACAGGTTATTGTGAAATAATGAAAATTCAATTTATGTAAGTACTACCAATCAGATGAACCTCTTCAAGGATATGACAATCGTTATAATAATAATATCAAAAATGGCACAGATTACCATTTTCGTCTTTTAAATTTCCTGATGCCCACCAATTTTATTATTATCTGTGTTTTACACCATTTGATTTTTTTTTCTAGTTTAGACTAATGATTTTGATATGATAGAGATATTTTTTTAATATATTGAACAGGTTGTGATTGGGTAGTTGCGAATGCCGTTCTGCCAGCTGTAGCTTCAATGTCTCTTGGTGGTGGTGCTAACCAAGCAACCGATGATGCCATCCAGCGAATGATTGATGCTGGTATCACTGTGGTTGTAACAGCGGGGAATAGTAACGCGGATGCCTGCAACTACTCACCAGCTAGATCTGAACCTGTTAGTAAATCTCTTTATTATATTGGTTGTTGTCTGTGCGTCCAATCAGAATGCTAAATTAAAAAAACGAAAGAGAAAGAGAGAGAAACGAGAAAAAATGCAGATGGGTAAGGGGAACGTTACACCCCCTCCAAACACCATTTCTTACATCGAGTAATACCGACGCCCCCTCCCCCAATCCGCCTCCTCATGCTACGTCAGTACTGTTGCTGCTGTATCAGGTTTTTGCTCTATTTTAAAGCAAACACCCTCCTCTATCATAACAACAGAATGAGATCATAGGTTGTGAAAGTAATGTTTAGCTCATACTTGTAAAGAGCTACGACTGATTGTAAATATGAGCTCACGTTTGTTATTTTTACACCATTTACATGTAGGCAATCACTGTCGGAGCAACAGACAGAAGGGCTTCCTTCTCTAACTACGGTACCTGTTGTGATATCTTTGCACCTGGCGTAGATATAACATCAGCTTGGGATGGCGAACCAGATGCTGCTAACACCATCAGTGGTACCTCTCTGGCTTGCCCACATGTAGCAGGTATGTTTCTCTCACCACCAGTGGTACCTCTATGGCTTGTCCACATGTAGCATGTATGTTTCTCTCGCCATCAGTGGTACCTCTATGGCTTGTCCACATGTAGCAGGTAGGTTTCTCTCACCACCAGTGGTAGCCGTTTGGCTTGCTCCCATGTAGCATGTAGGTTTCTCTCACAATCAGGGGTACCTCTATGACTTGTCAACATTTAGCAGGTACATGTAGGTTTTCCTCACCATCAGTGGTACCTCTCTGGCTTGCTCCCATGTAGCAGGTCATGATGTTTCTCTCACCATCCGGGGTACCTCTATGACTTGTCCACATTTAGCAGGTACATGTAGGTTTTCCTCACCATCAGTGGAACCTCTCTGGCTTGCTCCCATGTAGCAGGTCATGATGTTTCTCTCACAATCAGGGGTACCTCTATGACTTGTCCACATTTAGCAGGTACATGTAGGTTTTCCTCACCATCAGTGGTACCTCTCTGGCTTGCTCCCATGTAGCAGGTCATGATGTTTCTCTCACAATCAGGGGTACCTCTATGACTTGTCCACATTTAGCAGGTACTTGAGGTTTTCCTCACCATCAGTGGTACCTCTCTGGCTTGCTCCCATGTAGCAGGTCATGATGTTTCTCTCACCATCAGGGGTACCTCTATGACTTGTCCATATTAAGCAGGTAGGTTTTCCTTACCATCAGTGGTACCTCTATGGCTTGCTCCCATGTAGCAGGTCATGATGTTTCGCTCTATAAATTGTCCACATTTTAAGTAAGTAGATTTTCCTCACCACCAGTGGAACCTATTATGTATGCACGGACTTGCTGAAGAACAACATTGGCTGAAGCAAGTAATCCGTGTTGAAAAAAAATAAAATTAAATAAAATTAAATGAAACCTCTATGGCTTGCCCACATGTCGCAGGTAGGTTTCTCGAGCAATCAGTGGTACACCTGAAAAGGATACGTTTCAAAGGGTTACTCTAAACTCCATTCATAAGTTATTTCTTGTGGCGCCTTTTCATTCCACGATTCATGATATTAAAATTACATTTCCCCTCATAGTGACATCACCTGCATAATATACCGTACTAGATAAGTGAATGGTGTCGAATCTGTTTTCCAACAAAATTTCAGTCAAAAATTCTTCATCATCATTAGTGGTCTGTCAAGTGACACGTTTATTGACAGGTTCAGTAATATACATTTTTACAATTTGTTTTCCTTCTTTTTAAGAGATGGGATCTTCACCCAATCACTTTATTTCTCTGTGAATTAGGCGGTATACTGTCTGTAGGGTGTCGTTATCAATAATTTTGCATTGCCGTTGTTTAGATTTGAAATAATATTTGTAAATCTTATTTACTACCTAGTAAATCACATCAATTGATCGCCTTATTTGTTTATTATATGTTTATCACATTGTATGAAGGTGCTGCGGCGGTCATACTTGCTAACGATCCCGGTCTCACCCCAAGTGAAGTGAAAGAAATCCTTCAACTTAAATCTATCGGTGATGCTGTACAAGATCCAAAGTACGGATCACCCAACCTACTGCTCTACATAGGGGAGGGATCAGGAGGGGGATTCATCCCTACACCACCACCACCACCACCAGGTAAATATATAGGTCTTAACACAACCTGGCCCAATCAATTGCCCCCCCCCCCCACAACAAATACATCATACAACATTGATCTAATTTCATTGTTTGTTTTGATTCCGACTCGATTACGATTTGTTTTACATACATTTTGTGATGTTATATTCATGTTTTTAACAACGGAGATATGGAAATAAATGAGTTCAAATTCAAATTTAATTCATGTTCATACTTAATAACAACTTCATTGGTTCAAAGATTCCATTCATGCATCCACTTATACTTCTCAAAAAGTTCCATTGATAGTCAATCTTACAAGTTGTAATCTTGTTACACTGAAATATTTCATAGTTTTTACGATCTCTTCGGTTCATAAGTTAAGAGGTATTTTAATGCTGGGGATGGAAGGCTTCTGTTATGCATTTTATGAATCATAACCACTGAATCTCTTTTCAATTTGTTACCCTTCTTTTCGATTGCTCATTTAAAACTCAACATTTCGTCTGTTTTCTTCTTCTTCTTGTATTTCCTTCTCACCCCCCCCCCCCCTCTCTCTCTCTCTCCCTTTTTATGTTTCCCACGTTCTCTCCTGTTTCTCTCTCCTTGTTCAATAACCTGTTCCTCTCACTTTTCTGCGTGGACTTCCTCTTTAAATATTAATAGCGATAAAACAATCCCAACATTTTTGTCACTCTTCTTCTTCTCCTCTCTATTATTATTATTATTATTATTATTATTATTATTATTATTATTATTATTATTGTTATTATTATTATCATTATTATTATTATTATTATTATTATTATTATTATCATTATCATTCTCTTTATTATTGTTATCATCATCATTATTATTATTAAGACTTTTTTTGTTGGTGGTGGCGTTTTATCATAATCATCATCACCATCAACGTCACCATCACCATTAACACTATCATCATATCGCTATCATCGTCAACATCATCATTCTGACACACAACCTTACCCGCGCCAATAGATGCAATGGAAAGGATACAAACCTGCCACAAGAATTTGTTTGGACTCAACTACACCTTACCAATGTTCAACGAGTGTCTGCCGAAGCAACACACCAACGGCAGTATGGTACAGATGATTCCGAAGCTAATCCCTGTTCCGACGGCGGGTTGCCCTAGACGGAAAGGAAAGTTAGGAATTCCTCCCGGATACAGAATATGCAGATTTCCTGGTAATCATTTAGACCCCCTCATCCTCTTTTTTGTAACACAAAAGTAGGCGTTAATTATTAGGGCACCCATTTTTCGCAGTTAAATTCTATGAATATTCATAATTCCGAAATACACATTTCAAATTCCTGGCCCGGTGGTTTATTATGCCAAAAATAAAATAGGGTATATAACTCCCAAACATTTGGGCTGTCCACTCCTATGGTTCGTTCTTCCAACGGTCCATAATTTCGAAAATGCTGTAAGGTTTCATAATTTCGAAAATTGAATAGGGTCCATGATACTGAAGTTTCATGATTCCGAGAATAATATAGTTTTCCAAGCCGTTGTCTTGGATTTTAGGATTGGTGAACATGCGATACTATGAACCAATGCATTTCCGGAATTACGAAGCTTGGGGGGGGGGGGGCGGCATGTACAATGGACAATGGGGGGGGGGGGTGGGGGGGGGGGGGCTCCTCCTCTAAGCCCCGGCGCTCAATACAGTAAACCTCACATAGAAAACAAACATACACCTTTCTCCATCTTCATGTATTTAGCCATCGAATTTAAAGAGGGAAATCCATCCTGGTATTAAGATGGTTTTAATGGGAACACAAAACTGAGAGGAACCGGTCAGTGAAAAATTTTGCAAATTCCTATAAAACATAAGAAAGTTGATTGAAAATTTTCTTGAGGGAATACAAATTATCTGATTTTTGTCAATACTACAGAGCACATGGTGGGCCTTGAGTTAATGAAAAGTTTGAGAAGCGCTGGTTCACGTAAACATAATTTCATTACCGTAGCCATGTAACACCATATCCACAATGAATTAACCCGTTACCTTGCAAACCTCACGTTTAGGGTTCTGTCAGATTGGTGATGTTCTCTCATTACGTGACAAAATGCATTTATGATACAAACTACCTTATAACAACAATATTGTAATAGCCTTTATATCTGTCGTAGCTTTTGCCAAAACAAAGTAGTATGTACTGGCGTTTGTGAAGTAGGAGCAAGGGGGGGGGGGGTAATATTATTTTGTCCCTCCTGACAATTTGTTGATGAAGTGAACAAAATATTCAGCTACGCAGTATATACTAGTAGCTAGCCGGTCTGGAGGTAATTTTACTGGAACAATGCCTGCTCCTCCCTGCCCCCTCCCTGCCCCCTCCCTCACACAAACACCCCACCCACCCACCCACACACATACTCACCCACCCACACCCATACTCACCAACCCACCCCCACCCACACACACACACTACTCACTCAGTGGATGTCTGCTAACACACACACACACACACAAACTAAGTTTATACCTTTTTTTATAGATTGTGACAAGAAGCTCTGTGAAAACGGCTGGTGCGAGGAAACTATGGGAAGCTATCTATGTCACTGTTCACCTGGATTTCAAGGGAAACATTGCAATGAGCGTAAGAACAATATATCAAAGGATTTGGGTTCAGATATAGGTAACAAAAACACAATAACATTATTTTGTGACCTTTCCAATTCTTTTAATGTCATGTGAGTTTAGAAGAGTATCATAGCAGTAGACCTAATAGTAGCGATGGTATATGGTTCAGAAGGCTTGAATTTGCAGAAAGTAGAAGAAGGTAAATTGAGGAGAAAAGAAAGAGCTCTGATACGGAAAATGGGTGTTGTAAAACTGTTATTAATGTCATTAATATTACTATTTGTATAACTACTACTATTATTATTGTTATTACCATTATTACTTTTATCCTTATCACTATTTTATCTTTACGATGATTCCACGCCCCAAATGTTTGCATCAGTATTACAAATATACACCAAACTAGTTTTTGTTTCATCCTTCATTATAATCGCTTAACCCAAATCAAAACATGCGTAACTTGTGAAAATGTCACGATGCTACTCGTTAATAAAAGATCATTCTGCAAAAACGTATTTGCAAAAGAATAATTGATTTTTTTGAAAGCCTTTTTGGTGTTGAGTGGTCTTCAGTCACACATGGAAAAGAGTCAAAGGGAGAGAGAGAGGAAGAGAGAGAGAGAGAGAGGGAGAGAGAGAGGAAGAGAGACAGAGGGAGTAAAATGGTTTTATCTCCGGTATCCTTGCCGACGGATCAAAATACAAACATATATTTCTATTTGTTTATTATCGGCAAGGGGATTAGACATTATGAGAAAAACATCATGAGGGTCGATTTGAAATATTTGTAAAGCGATAAGGAAAGCAAAACATTACAAAATGAGGCTCAATCGTTTGAATTCGGGGGGGGGGGGGAGGGGGTAAAGATCGTGGGAACTAGTACTTGAATTATTTGGGGGAAAGGGGTATACCGCCATAAAAATGTACCAGCATTAGAAAAGGTTCGATATTGGCTTTGTAAGAGTTGTTCTTTGATAAATCTTTCCACAATTCTGACAGCTGAAATGCAGAGGGGCGGAGCAATGTTTGTATTAAAACGGTGGATCCCATGCAACCTCTTTATTAGTTAGGCCTGTAGACCATTTCGGAAATACAACATGGTTTTCAAATGAACCCGAATATCTACATATAAGATTTACACATGGAGAAATCGCACTTGGTGCATTTTCGAATCTAAAACGATTGGTACCCCTAGTCCCCTTAACACCCCACACCAAAAAGCCCTAATTTGGTTGTTATCATTCTTCTCGTTGTTCTTGTTCTTGATCTTATTCTTCTTCGAATTATGATGATGATTTTTGTGTTATTATTATCATTATGATCATCAATATTAACATTCAATGATTTCTATGAATCTTGTGTCTCGACAGAAGCACCATTACCTATGACTGACTTCACGGACATGTCTACGATCATACCGGCCGAAATGACGCAAGTCACCGCCACGGACGGTGAGCATTTCAAATTATTCTCGTTGCACATGAGGTTTTCATTTTAGTGGCGTAGGACTGTGCTATTTTTAATGCAATTATCCTTTTGCAATTATTGTCTATACGGTGTCATCCTTAGACCGTATACGACATACACAGGCCGTTAACGCAGTCCTACGTCAAGCGAATTACACCTCCCACTCAACGTCCGGCGTTATAAGCACTTTATGCCTCTTGCACACGAAGCGTCATTCTGCTTAACCATGGCTTCATCAGTGATGTGTGCGGTGTTTGACGCACCATGTGAGATTGACATTCAGGAATTGTCAACAAATTGAATAAAATGTGAACAGTACAAGGATCCTTCGGAAGCCCTTTTTTGTGGCACTTTATAGCAGCAATTTTTTAAAATCTTATTACATATTGTACATATATTGCCATTTTAGTCCTAACGTGTTTTTTTTCTCAGTGAAATAATGTATTTCATCATTCAGGATCAAAAGCGACTTAATGTAATGTAATTTATTTTTGAACCCTCTGATGCGCATTTTGGTATGATCACCCCCCCCCCCTGTTACTTGTCAACTTGACATTTTCTATATCAACTTTTCTATAGCTTTACTACTGTCCTTAGTTTTAGTATGACACGATCCCTTAACTTAGTCGAACAATACTGATATTGGATACTTGTCTAGGGCTCTCATCCACCACGTAAGGTGCAAAGAACTCTGGTATTACTTAAGTTATTATTTCTATTCGCTAGGCTATCGATTTTGAAGCTCACAACATTCAAGAAGATTTTTCCTTTATAGAACCAGTCAGGTGCCCTTTTATTACACCTTGTAGAATCTATGGCCAATTTACCATGCAAGACATGTAAATATATCTCCCTGGGTCGGAAGTAAACCTTGTCCGAGGATGTAAGTACCAAGCAAGGATCGAATCCGGAACCTTTTGTTATGATAGGCCAATCCACTGACATTAAATTCTGTCAATGATGACACCTTTGTATTTCCTATCAGTTCCTAGACTCCCACGTGACTGAGCTGAGATTCAGACTGGTGGACTATCCCATCTCAGTGGAGTGTATCCCATCTATCCCGATGGAGATGGTGGTGATCCTCTCTTTGTTTACTGCGATATGGAAACGGACGGTGGCCGCTGGACGGTGAGAAATGGCGATAGCTAGAAATTATCAACCCCATCCACTTTGATCGCAAAGATTTTCAAGAAACACGATAGCAACTATCTTCGAAAAATAAACCTTGTCTTGCGCGTCACCTGTTAAAATATGCAAACATTACAATGAAGTAATACGTCATCCAAAAATATATTTTATGGGAAATAGGGTTTTAAAATGACCCTTTAGTTGATTTTACGAAAAATGGATAGTGTTAAAAATCCACCAGGGGCAATATGCTCTATATCTTATTTCATTCATGTACATTTTTCACTTTCCATTCAGGTTTAAATGGGCACCTGGTAGTTGCTGGTGTAAATTGAAGGGCCCACATGAAGAACATAATTGGTATTGCAGCATGGTCATTGATGTTGATTTGGTTGATTTTGTTAAAGTCTTTGCCCACGCATTCATAGCCCACAAGCTAGACAGCGTATCCTTATAAATGGAGTGAAATGTGGTAACAACCACTCTCCTTCGTGTTGCTACACTTTTCAAAAGTAAATTCATAAAACTTGATGGCACATATCGCATTTGTGTTATAAATGATTATTTTTCATCTGATTTCCGCTGCCACGCAAGATGGCTGTTATTTTGTTCTGATTTAATTATTAATAAACGCACATACACACTCCCTCTCTCTTTCTCTATTTCCCCTCTCTCTCTCTCCCTCTCTTTCATCTCTCTATCTCTCTCTCTCTCTCTCTACCTTTCTCTGTTTGTATGTCTGTCTATCTCTTTCTCTCTGTCTTTTTCATCTCTCTCTCTCTCTCTCTCTCTCTATCCCCTTTCCCTCTCCCGCTCTCTCCCTCTTTCTTTCTCTCTCCCTCTCCCACTCTCGCTTTATCTGTGTAGGTCTTCCAGCGAAGACAGGATGGTTCTGTTGACTTCTTTCTCTCCTGGTCCGAGTACAAAGATGGTTTTGGAAACGTTTCCTCCGAGTACTGGCTCGGTAACGACATCATCCACCGTCTTTCCCGTCAGAAGACCTACGAGCTCCGGATCGACCTCGAAGACTTCGAAGGACATACGCGCTATGCCACCTACAGCAATTTCAGTATTGCGGACGAGGTCGCAGATTACACCCTGGCCCTTGGCAAGTACTCCGGAGACGCAGGTATGTAATAGGGCGATCCCCTGCAATGTGACCTTTACACGATATTTATTATTTTATTTCATTCAACAGACCAAATATGATTCCTTGTGGTATCACTAACATTATGAAATAATCAAATCAATTAGGGTGTTTGTTTTTTCTTTTTTGTACATGAAAAAAATAGGGGAGGGAGCTGGGGATGCCGTATTGGACACATTGCAACGTACGGAATTGCCCAGTAGGTACGGTTATATCAGGGAGATGAGAGTTTATCTCCCTGGTTGGAGTGAATGCAATTTTCTCATCAGCATGATTTTCTCATCGAATTATTAACATTTTCCGTAAATTTCCGCAATTTGTACATAGCTAGGAAGGTAGTCCAAAGGTTTATCTCCCAAAAGAACTAAATGAAATTGTGTTATATATTTGCGCATTTGTTGGATGAGGGTTAAAAGTTGTCTATTCATCACCACTTTTCACCCCGAGTACGGGCCGGCGATGCATAAGCCGCCGTGCTCGCTGTGTTGTTTTTTTAGTCCTAAGGGCGTGTGTCATTCAATTATGAATATTTACGCCGAATTCAAGTTTTATTAATAATTATAATATTGGGCTGGGCTGTGGACTGGGCTGTGGCTAGCCTTTAAACAAGGCCACATGTCTGATAGACACCGAGCGACTAAAAAGAGGCTAATCGCGAAAACCCGACTGAACGACAGAGCTCGTAGCGCAGCCAAGTAGCCTTTAGTAATCTAGATTGGATTTCTTATGTTAACCTTTGTTTTCGACTGGAATTCGCTACCGAAATGGTAGCGTCCAATCAGCGAACGTATTCTCGCATGACGTCAGCATATAGTATCTATCGCACACACACACACACACACACACACAAGCACAGGTAACTCTACGTAGTACGAACATGGTCTACTATGAACTAAGAATGACGTATGGGCTAATACCTCTGACCTCTACATATGGAACGAAAACGAGTTGGACTGGTTCGATTTATATACAGGGAAAACCCAATTATCTCACTTATAATTGTTAGCAGAAGTCATCAAATGCTTCCTATTTTATTGTAATTTTGCATATAAAATAGATTTGAATGTGATATTTTGTATCTATCATTTATATGTTCATCTCATATCAAGCAATACTTATTTAGTACGTCTTTTACCTTTTCTTACATGTTTTGATAATGAACGAATCACGAACGAAGCCAACTGGGAGATGGCTGTTCTGATTGTTCAATTAATCCAAAGTAATGAATAATTCATGCAGAGCAGTAAAATCTAGATTGCAAAAGGCCTCGTGGCTAGCGTCACTCGGTCGCGCGTTCACCCCGGGTATCTATACTCATCTCAGCCGCTGTTTGGGGCGGAAAATAGCCAGAGTCATGAAGCCTTGTCAAAAGGCTAGGCTGTTGGTGGAAAGGGAGGACTTTAGTGCACCACTGCATTGTACTATGTCACTCAATTTACAGAGTGAGATTTACGAGCTCTGCTGTCTCAGAGGGGATTACGATAGGGGAAAAAAGACTCGCGGTGAAGCGGAGTTCTTCAAAGGGGCCTCTTGGATGGGCTCTCCATTTAAACTCTCATCTCCCTGGTTATATGGAACTGCGTCGGAATACGTAATTCGGTATGGTAAAAAAAGGCTAACATGGTTATTCCATGTTAGTCCATGGTTATTCCATAAATGTGATTTCCTGTAATACCGTAAATCGGTCATATGGTTCCTTGTCATACGGTAAAAGGCCCTACGGTAATACAATCATACAGCTGTACGGGAATAAGATAAAACGGTTATACGTTAACCCTAAACAGCATATGGAAACGTTTGCTTCGATTTGTCTTATAAAAGAAGTTGACCACAAACTGACTCCCACACGGTGTTGAGTGCTCAGGGGTCACGGGCCACTGGCTTCATCGGGCAGGTAGTTCCATTATGTGAATGGGTAAAATAACTATTACAAAATGAGGGGACACATTACATTGTACAATAGGGACACACATTGTTTTATTGTGCAGAACATACTATTTTACTGGCTTACTTATTGAATGAAATTACAAAACCAAAATGCACTTTGTATTCTAACAATTGGAGTACAAACAAAAATAACAGGTGAATGAAATGCATAAACACCACAGACACCTGGGAAGGGAGCATTCATAAATTTGAATACATATAGTTGATAAACGACTCCGCATGAAACTATAAAACCAAAATGTAATTTGCGTTCTGGCAATTGGAGTACAACAAAAAATAACAGGTGAATGAAATGCATAGACACCACAGACACCGTGGAAGGGAGCATCCATAAATTTGAATAATTTAGTTGATAAACGACTCTGCATGTGGACGTTTGGTGGAGCAGAGAGCAGTGAACCCATTTAACAGAATGTCGGAACATAAATTAAATTTGGCGCGGTTGGAAATGCATCTTTCTACCATGCGACTTTAATGGTACGATCCAGTAAATTAAAACAGTAAAATGGCTCTTGTTTTAAAATTACTCATTGAATAAAACCCCAAACTTGAGTGATATCAGACAAAATATGTTTTATCTTACTAATAATTAAAAAAGATATATAAACATTGTGAAAGTGTAGTATTTTACGATAAAAGACACCGATTTAGCGAAGATGACGTCATTATAACCTGTTTATGTGCGCTTGCATCAGGGAATTCAAGGTCAAAAGGTCGATTCAGACGCTGATGAATTATTGGTGAAGCCTTTTTGTTTCCTTTATTCCAACAAAATTATACAATCAATCAAAACAAGTTTAATACCAGAAGAAAGCAAACGATTGTTTTTTTCATTAACCGCTTGCCCCAAAGTCGCTTGACCACAGTGAAATGAGTGAGAGCTCGCGAGAGCGGCCAAATTGTGATTGAAACTCGCTATTTGCTCTTCTCCAACGCAAAAAGAGACGACATTGTGCTGAGTAAATATATTTTTTCCGACAAAAGTACAGAAAATTTGCATATCTTTTTATATTATACTTTACGAAATGTTACCCGAGTGACTTCCAGGCACCCCAATGCTGGAAAGAAACGCACATTTTAGAAAAATTCACTTTTTCATGGAAAAGTGTTTATTTGCTCTATGCACGCAAGTCTGATTGAGCGGGTGATACAACGTTTCCATTTGCTCCTCTTCTCTCCTCTATTTTCGCGATTACCTCGTAATGCTTTAATATTTTAAGGTGACACTTTATGACCTTTTTCCTTAGAGTCTCGCGCATCATGTGATACCAAATTTGCGCACACCGGGTCAACGATCCGGGTGGCGTCATTTTTTTCTGCGGCACAGATTGGGGCTTTTTTGTAAAAGAGGTCTTGATTTAACCCTAACCCTAACCCTAACCCTAAACTTTCCCATAGGCTCAACACGCACCTAACTCCAATCTGTGCCGCAGAAAAAAAAAACGCATCCGGGTGTATGTAACATTGTTCAATCGTGTTTCACTGAAATTCGATTAAACAAAAATCTTCCATGTATAACATACGGAATTTTTAAATGCACCTATTATGTTTTATACCCATCTTTTCACATGTACTGTTAGTATTCCCATTTGGCATGGTGAATAAAACGTATTGCATTTTCATTTGCATAAAACAATACAATATATAAAGAATAATATGATTAAAAACAAACAAAAACAAACAAAAACAAACAAAAACAAACAAAAACAAAGAAAAGATTAATACAAAGAAAAAACATTGAAAACGGTCAAACTAAATCAATTTTTATGAAAGTTTGAGTAAGAGTTAGAAATAAAAACTAATAGATTACTGATTTAAAGAAAAACATTGCATATGCTAATGGTTTATGCCTGAATTTGCAATGAACACAACCCCTTGCAATTCCTACGTGTGTTTATGACATAAAATATGTTTCAAGGTTCCTATTTCATTTGTTATGACTAGGTTAAAGCCAAGTGTATCTCACTGGATAATATTGGATAACACTCCTGACGACGGATAGTCAACCTGTTCGAAACGTCGAGCCACTCCCGCCACTCATCCTCTCCAAGCGCTATAGTTCTCCTTAGAACTATAAGCTAAGATTGATAACCAACAGTCTTTTTCAAGACTATACCAACAGTCCTTTTCAGGACTACACACCCTCAAGAAAAAGATTACCGAGACCTTTTCAGGACCCCTCAACTTCCCCCTCTCTCTCTCACATGGTGCACCCGGAAGCCTACTGTATAAGAGTGGTGTTTATCTCTTGTGTTTTTTGTTGTTGTTGCTTGTTTGTTTGTTTTCTTTAACCAGCAAGTGGGGGAAGGGAGGGGTGAGAAATGTACCAATGCTTAAAAACGAATGCTTCCAAACGCATCCGCCTGCTAACCGATACAATACCTACACAGCCTCAAGTCGAGCACGGAGAGAACGTATATTAAACTAGTTTATATCATGTGTATACCATAAATCATTTCTCATTCCTATGCAGGTGACAGTATGTCGGATCATGGAGGTTAGTAACTCCATGGTCGGATCATGCAGGTAATCCGTTCAGTACACGAGACCGCGATAATGATGGTGCACCGGCACACAGCTGCGCCAGTCATTTCACAGGAGGGTGGTGGTACAAGGATTGCCTTCGTGCTAACCTCAACGGCCTATACATGTACCCGAAAGATCCAATCCCGAAGGCGGATCGCGACAGGGGTGTTGTCTGGCAACGCTGGCGTGGTTATTTCTACTCCTTTAAGAAGACGGTTATGAAGCTCCGCCCGACGTAAATTGAAAAGGCTTGTGATACAAGAAGGGGCCGGTTTATCGCGGGGTTTCGAAAGAACCGCATTTCACATTTTGTATCTTATCACACACAGCTTCTCACCTTTTTTTTCCTTTGAGAAAGACACAAATTACAACACCCTCAAAACAGTGTTACTCATTTTCATATCAGTTTAATATGAAGGGAGTTATGCCGTGTTGCTTTAATAAGTGTTCACAAATATTTACTTAAATACATAATAATCATAAAATTATTCTCTACAAGAATTTTAACAACGAAACTGATGCATTGAATTACAAACTGTATATTCATGTATTTAGGAAAGAGGAAGAAATAGAGAACTTTTACCTTTGCGCTGTGTACATATTATTATTTTTTAACTGGTGTGTTATCCAAACATTATTATTGCTCATATTTTTATTAGTACTATTGTTACCATCATTAATGTATTGTACAGAACGTACTTCAGAGAAGAGAACACATTCAGCGGCGTAATGAGCATAAACGTTTGGGAGGGGGGGGGGGGAGAACAAAAATCGGCATCACCACCACTCTTATGTTACATGCAGGCCCCGCGGAACGTATTCTAAATGGGGGGGGGGACTAAAGTATTAACGATCCGGTAGAGCGTAGCGAGCGAAGCGAGTGGAGAATTAATTGGCATGGGGTCCAGGGGGCTTAGCCCCGTGAAGCTCAGTGGTTTTAGACATTTAATAACTGTCATATGATCATCCAAGGGCCCGTCTTAGGGCCCTTTCTGGGGTCCAGGGGGAGCCCCCGGAAGCTCAGGGGTTTTAAGCAATATGTTGCAAGAAATTAAGAGTTTTCTGGAAAATTATCTCAAGAATTATATATTTCATCTTTAAAATAGAAATAGAAATTGAATTGAAAATGTTATCGATTGGATATAAAATTAATAACAGAAAATTTAATTAACTTAAATTTTTGATAAATTATGCACAACTGGTAATATACAAAGATTACGTAAAGCGGACCTTTGGGAAATACCAACCATCTAAAGAGGTTGAATGTTATTTCATCATTGAAATGTTATTTGAAATACAAAGAGAATATAAGATACTTCGATAATGAAGAAGTTAAGAAAGTAATACAAATGTTATAATGATCTTTTTAAGAAATAGGTTGATCTTGTATATAATTCATATATTTCATTTTACTTGTTTTGTAAATAGTCTATATGTATTTTGAAATGGAATAATAAAGTCCCTCTGAAGAGGTAAAGAGAAAAAAAGAGATACAAAAATCAGTTCACCAAACTATTTAAGCAGCACTTCTTGTAATTTTATATTTCTTTTTAAATCTTTGTAAACGTCGTTTATCCCTTTTCGCTTCTCCAGCTGACTGAGCTTTTTGTTGTTAATGATATTGTGACGCGATCAGGGTGCGCCCATTTAGCAAGCCCCTGTGGCTTTTACGGATCCACCTTTTTCCATCCTAAGGTTTTAGAAGATTTAATCATGTCTTCTTTTTCCTTTTCTTTTTCCAATGTATAATTATATATGTATATTTCAATGTATTTTTCTTTGCCTATGTTTTACAACAATGTATAATGTCATTTTTACTGTGATTGGAATCAAATAAAGTTCAATTCAATTTAATTTTAATTAAAAAAACTGTAGAGGCCACTTTCTTTTTTCTTCCCCCCCCCCCCCCCCCCCATTTTTAAAAGTTGCATTTTAGCATTACATATTGGCCTTGGGAGGTGGATATTGTTTTTAGAATAATGGATCCACCTCATTATGCCAACATTATATTTTGCTTGCGGTTTCTCAATACTGCATTCATCGGTTCATGATCACCTACTTATCCCTTTAAAGGCACACTGTCCTACTTGAGGCTACTTGCTCCCTCTATATAGAAAACTTCCCCAATCGGTGCCTGTTCGTCCCCCATGATCCTCTTTTTCTTATGTTAAATGAGAGCTGAGTTATTGAGATAGCCACCTGTCACAGTGACCTAGCTGGCTCGCTGCGTGGTCTAATCCCTTCTGGCTGAAGTAGCAAAGCCTCCCTTTAATATTAGAATTAAATTCGGTTTTCAACAATTAAGCTAATCGAGGTGATCATGACATAGCTCATTGAATAGATAATGATGATGATATGTCGTGCATAGTGCATTGCACTTCTGGTAGCCATGTCGATCATTCTTTCCCATCTCTTTTCTATTTGTTACAAATGTGGAGAAATATTGGATTATTTTTGGCAGGTTTGCAGTTCAGTGAAATGTTCTAACTTCAACTTCAACTCTGGTCCCATCGCTACGCATAAACGTGATACAAATAAAAACGAACCCCAACCCTTACCTTGAACCAAAGCTAAACAACAAAAAGCAATTATTTTCCGTCTCTCGATCTCCCTCTTTCTCTCCCCCTCTTTCTGTCTTCCCTCCCCCTCTCCGTTTGTCCGTCTTGCCTTTCCATCAACGAATCCCTTACTACCTTCTTCGAATTCCCCTCGTCATCTCCCTCCAATCTGTATCCTTTATCTATATATCATTCATTTTTATTTTTTACAATTTCCTCTTTTTATAAAATACTCTTGGTCCTGTTCTTCTTCTGCTTATTCTTCTTCATTGTTCTTCTGCTATTTGTTCTTCTTCTTTTATAACCTGGCTTCCAGTCCCTTATTTCAATGAGAGAGAGAGAGAGAGAGAGAGAGCCAGGGGGTTCGATACATTTCCTGAAACCAAGACTAAAACTTATTTTTTCTCCTTTGTCCCTTTCCTACTTAGAATTTAATGTGGCCAATACATTTCAAAATGTTGTAAACCAACGACGACGTACATGTATATGGTAATAAATAAATACTAAGCCAACATAATATCAAACACACACACACGCACGCACACGCACTCACACACACGCACACACACACACACACACACACACACATATATATACATGTAGGCACCCCCTTCCGCATCCCGTATTAACGTCATGGCGGGACTCTGTGCTTTATAATTACTTTTACATTATGCATCCAAGCAAACGTATACAAAATACAAAAGGAAGGAAGAAAGAAGAAGAAACAGATGAAGAAAAGCTGTTTTTGTATGGGGTATCTAAATGAGGGCTTAGAGAGTAGACTCTCCTGTTCAAATGTCACTGTTATGAATATTGTGATATGAGTTTGATTAACTAATACCTGTCATTACATTTGGACCTATTCTATCATCGCATTTACATTTTAAAATATTATAAAGTTCCCTCAATAATTGTCTGTCAGTATCATGCTATGTATATTCATGAATAAAAATGTGAACTTTTATATGAGTGATAGCTTTTTGATGAATCGAGCTTCATTGGTGCCATGTTAAAATAGTAAACGAGAAAAGTGATATATTGATGTCGTCAACTATGGAGGCCATTGTCTTTTTCTTTTTTTTCTCTCTCTATTTTGTTGTTGCATTTAGCATTACATATTGGCCCCGAA
This sequence comes from Strongylocentrotus droebachiensis, assembly GCA_035222895.1. NCBI lineage: Eukaryota > Metazoa > Echinodermata > Echinoidea > Camarodonta > Strongylocentrotidae > Strongylocentrotus > Strongylocentrotus droebachiensis. Next base: position 60,039 of record JAVYIG010001944.1, on the reverse strand, counting down.
TGGCGGAAATTGAATAATTGTTCCATATCACTTTGCTACATTAGTATTTGCTGGCGCTTTCTTAACACTGCATCCATCAGTTTATGATAACCTTCATATCCTAATCATAGTATTGAATTCGGTTTCCAACAATTGTACTGAATCGAGGTGTTCATGCAATGGCTCATTGATTGGATAATGGGGATATGTCTATGAAAAGTTTAATTCCAAAAGGAGCTAAATCCAATTTTCTTAACTTCAGAGGACATATAATTTTTAAAACCAGATGTCGTACAGGCATCTATGCAAAAGTGATTTTAGAGGATGCATTTGTTCATACTTGCTCCCAAAATTTAGGTAAATACTTTTGTTGAAAGACAGGTACTTAAGTGAACAATGTTTTGATATCAGTATAATTTTAATCAAAAGTGGATTTAGCACCTTTTGGAATTAAACTCTTCGTGTGTCATGCAGGATTAGTGGGAATCCTGGTCGACATGGCGTTCATTCTTTTTCATCTCGTTTCTATATGTTACCAATGCTGAAAAATAATGATTTCATTTTGGCAGGTTTGCAGTTAAGTGCAGTTTCTATGGGTATTTTATGCCTGCCTTTTTATTCTTGGGGTGGGGGGGGGGGTTAGCACCGTAGCTAACGTAAAACAAACAATGAATAATATTATTAGTGAATGATTGCGAATTCATTGGAAAGGATTCAAAATCCAATACTTTGACGACGGTTAAACAATATTTAGATTTTCAGTGTTTGCCTAAATATGTAATACATTGCTCCAAATTCATTTGTCGATGATTTATTTTTAGTACAATGTCGTAAATCAACAGACGTTTCACAATTACAACCCACACCTAACTCTGTGCAATACTGGTCACAATCAAACAATATGTCACTCAATCCTTCAAAGTGTTTTACCCTGCAGGTTACTTTTATGAAAAATCCTGCTCCTCCTGAAGTTCTTTCCATTAATGACTCTACTATATGCAATGCACAAACTAGCAACATTCTGGGAGCCATTATACAATTTGATTTAAAGTAGAATTTACTGCATGTTAATGATTTAGTCATTTAAATACTTTTATCGTCATTGCAGCCTTTTGCAGGTAAACTGAGTGTTTGTCTCCACCCCCCCCCCCCCAAGTAGGCTGTTTTAAATGAACCAATTTTAATCCATTTACCATGCTTGTATTGACTTTTATGAAATAATAGGAAATTTATAAACAATAACTCCTCATGTTTTTGTTGTATTTTTGATAACGTGTGCAACTTGTTTATGGCTTTAGTTACATAATCTAGTCCTAATTCTATATTGCTATTTTGGGGTATGAGTCCAAAAAAAAGTTTACACCTAGAAAATTGCTAATTATTTTTAAAATCATCTATAAACAGTAAATCATTATACATCTTATGAAAGAGTGTTTTATCCCAAATCATTTGGTATCATTTTATGTGGTATGTGTTCACGCTTGGATGAACAGGAGGCACTGTTTGCGAGAGTGCAAAAATCGACTTGCGCCACAGTGATGCCTACAGTATGTATTATGTTGGGACTAGCGGAGTAAGATAATGAATTGCATTGCATCTGATTTTCGCAGAAGCAAAGTCACACATACATACACGCGCGCACACATGTTCGTTGATATTTGATATTCGATATTTGATATGTGTGGCATGATTAATTTTGTTAGGGATGTTACTTGAATCGGCAAAGACCGAATTAATACCAAAATCACAATTGTTTCATACTTTCATTCAAACATCACATAAGCAACTTTGGCGCAAGTCAATTTTTCCTCTCTCGCAAACAATGCCTCCTGTTCATCCAAGCGTGAACACATACCACACAAAAATGATATCAAAGGATTTGGGATAAAACCCTCTTTCATAAGATGTATAATAATTGACTGTTCATAGATGATTTTGAAAAATAATTATCAATTTTCTAGGTGTAAACTTTTTTTGACTCACACTGTATATACACCGACGCAGTAGAGCGAACTGGCACGCAGCAGTAGGCCTACGAACAACAGACGAGCTGAAGCAAAACACCCACTGAGCTGGCATGCAACAGTACGAACAACAGCCGAGCTCAAGCGAGCGAACACCCACCCAGTGAGCTGGGTGTTCGCTCGCTTGAGGTTAAACTTCTCGATTGAACGCCCCCGTGAACGCCCCAATAAACTTTTAATATTTTGCATGCTGTCTCAGACATATGATTGTTCCAACTTAAAGGCAGGCTTTACTACTTCAGCTAGAAGGGATTAGACCACCCAGCGAGCCAGCGAGGTCACTGTGACAGGTGGCTATCTCATTAACTCAGCTCTCATTTAACATAAGAAAAAGAGGATCATGGGGGACCAACAGGCACCGATTGGGGAGGTTTTCTATATAGAGGTAGCAAATAGCTACAAGTAGGACAATGTGCCTTTAATCTATCATCCATAATGACCCCACATAAATTAGTTAACAAGCGGGAGTACCTCCTAGCACTCCAAGGCTTATCATAAACTATATTATGGTGGAAAAAGTCACATATTTTAAATGATATCGTGGCGAAAAGTATACATCTAATCGCACGAATTGAGTTTGAAAAATTCGATTTTTCCCCCTCAGAATCCCTCTTGTCCGCGTAAGCGCCGCTAATATTTTTATCATAAATTTGCCCCCCCCCCCCCCCTCTCCCGCCGTCGGTTGGATCCACTCCTGCTGCCTTGCATCAACAGACAAACTTTGAGAAGGATTTCTTTTTTTTGTAAATGATTTAAATTTCAAAGTCGTTCTACAATTTTATAACCGAAAATAAAGGAAATATCAATTCAAAGATAGAATTATGCAATGCGTAATAAAGTGAATGCTCTCGCTTACAAAAGTCCACTATTGGATGTACATTTTTATCATATAGTTATTGCTTTTGGAGAACCTAGCCTTTTTCATATGTCAAACAGGTTCATTTGATTCTTAGCTTGTTTATAACCAAAACCCAAACCAGAAAGAAAAACATATTTGTTAACGGTTAGTGTATTATCATTGTGCTTTGCGATATCGATGGTCTACTAGGGGGCTTACTGGAGGACATAAGAATGCGTGAAGAAATATGGAATCCATTTGTAGCGACTAATTTTCTAACAGTACATTCAATTATAATTCACTGGTATAGAGTACCGAAACTGTGACGTCATAAAAATCAATTTTTAGAATTTCTAAATGTTTTCTTCATTTTCCGAATGAGCATCAAAAATAATGTTCAAATGTCGAAAATCAATTGAATATATTAAGTATTGGCGGAGATATGACCATCTGAATAAATATATTTCCTATAGGAACTCGGTGTTATTTGCTCTGGCTCCTAATTGTTATTAATTATTTTTAATGCTCTTTCGGAATATGAAGAAATTCTAAAAATAGATTTTTTTGATGACGTCACACTTCACCACTGTATACAATGTGTTTTTAATCTAAAATGGCTGCCTAAGAACTTGAAGTTGTAGGGAGTTTGAAGATTTTGGTATTTCGCCATACCTTCGGAACTGGTTTAATTTGGATTTAATAACTAAATGATGTTCATTCATTTTTTATTTTTTTGGGTAAAATAACCATTTCAGGTCTTCTTTGTTTTTTTCTTCATAATAATATAAACATATTCACATTTTTAGCATTTGTCTCCATTTCTGGAGGGATATACATGGTTTTCTAATATTTTCTAATATTTGTAAACGATAACGTAATAGGTAAATAAAAATATGAAGAAGTCTCTTTTTAGTTGTTTTCTTTTTAAATTCTTTTCCAACAAAACTTTGTATATAGTAAAAAGTGCATAATTCAAAATAATATCAACATCTTTTTCCTTCTTTGAATTAAAATCAATACCAAACAATAGATGACATGGTTTGAAATTAAAATTAGACATGAAATATTTCTTTATAGTCCTTTCAACTTCATTCCAAAACATGCTGACTTCGTTACAAAAAAAGAACATGTGCATACAATCACCTGTTTGATTACAATAATAACATTGATCATTGGCATTAACTTTCCATTTAAACAAATTATAAGGTATTGCTAAAATATTATACATGAATTTGACATTGAGTTAGTAAGTAAGCTTTCTTTTATACTTTTTAACTTAAATAACCAAACATCTGACCATACAGGTACATATTTAATTTTCAAAGTATTACGCCAAAATTCCTCCGCTTTAGATTTCTCGATTTTTGTTTTAATTAATGATATATTCTTTTAACTGTCAACTGTCTAAATGAAATCATATCCTCAATCAATTTTATATCATTATATACAAGCGCTGTGGATCTAAATTCCATATACTCTCTATGTTCTACATTCATATCTGCAAGTACTAACATATTCCCGAGTGATTGAATCGCTCTTCTAATACGTGCATATTGACTATACCACCTTCCATCCTTAAATAATATTTTCGCACTTAACTCATTAACCGGTAGAAAACCTTTACCATCCATTAAATCTCCAACAAACAAAATGTCAGAAATTATCAAATTCCTATAAAAAAAAAAGCATTTTCCTTTTATACTTTACATTTGTATTCAGCCAAATCATTTCTTTACGATAGCTGCCAAAAGTACATGATCGACACAAGAAAAAGGTCATAATTAAATTATAGTAGAAATGAGGCATCTTGTTCTCCAGAAAACTTGCGTTTTTTGTACTACATTTACAATTCATTATAACCTTTATACCACCAATTTGCTCAAACCAATAATCAAACATACATTTGCAACCTGCATTTAATTCATCGCTTAGATATTTACAAAACCAATTTATATTTAACGATGCAACCTTTGTTTGAACATCTGACATATCTAAACCACCTTCCTGAATACTATTCAATATATTTGACCTTGTTCATTCATAAGTTTCGATCACAGGATTAATTAACATAGTTTAATTACAAATAGAATTATGTGGAGTTGCTAGTTAACACGCAATATAGTCCATACATCCACGTTATTTCTAAACATTCAATAGATCCGCTTCTAGTGGGGTTGTTTTATCAATCGTGATGATCATCCAAGTTTAAAGATGAAGTTGAGTTCTGGTCATGCGATTGCATTGTGAAAGAAACGGTGTGGAATCGACCAGAAAAGGTTGATCATCTAGCATATAAGAATTTGTGTGTATTGCAAGGTTTTGGAATCATCAAAATGATAAGAAATTTGGCCAAGTCTTGGTAAAGTTACAAACACTGTACACAGAAAGATGTATATGGCACTACACGAACACGTGGCGTAAAAATCCTACCCCGGATTTTTACGATGTTACATGCCATATTTAGAATATGAAGTCATTTGAAGAGCCATGCTTTTCAGGGAACATGTCTTATCTGATGTTCTTCCACACTTGCATAATAAGAATGATAACGCTCACAAATTATTTTTCACCTCTTCCCAGAACTCAACCTTCTCTTTAACAAAGCCTCGGTGTTGTATATACCTTCCAAAATATGAGCAATTGATAGGCCACTAGGGTGCTTTAACAAGAGGGCATGCGAAGCGTAAAGAAATATGGAATCCATTCAATATTAATGCGCTTCGATCTAGTGCCGGGGTATTTTATTATACGTGACTAGCAGGACCCGCGGAAATCCGAGGGATTCTAGAGGGGGGCGGGGGGTGTAAATAGATATATAGAGACTGTCTTAATTAAAACCACCAAGCACTTTATTTGCCATTCAGGCCATTAAAAAATATTTTTTTTGAAAGAAAAACAACATGTAAAGCACTGCTAAAATGTATTTCTGATTTAAAAAAAAAAAAAAAAAAAAATTGTCGGCCGCCATCTTGAAAAAATAGCCCGAATGTCAGGGAAATTGTACGGAGCGGCCATTTTGAAAAAAAAAAAAAAAAAAAAGGGCCTCCTCCTTCCCATTTTTCGAAAAAACAGGACGCTAAACATGTTTTGCTTTTAATTTGGCCTTATTTAAAAAAAAAAAAAAAACGATCCAACTGTACCGGTAGTTATTGTTTAAGCCACTGGAACTGCGTAGAGTTCCGTAGTGTGGCGTACCGACTACGCAGAAATTAGGCTGCGTATTAATGGGAAAATAGCCCCTGCGTAGGTTATGTGTAGGCTGGCGTACAGGTTTGCTTATGGTTGCTTACTGTGTGGAAAGCTTTTACTGCTTTGTCGATCTGGCGTAGGGTAGCGTACTGTTGCGTAAAAAGGCGTACTTTCTGCGTCAAGTTTCTCACCGAAAGTACGCGAAAAAAAATTAACATGTTGAATTGTTTTCGTTCATCTTGCGTACCCCTTTCCGTCCCTCAGCATATAATAACGTAGGCCAGCGTAGTTGGTACGCAACACTACGCAACTCTACGTATTGACCCCACGCCAATTAGTGACCCGCAAGTGTCACAAATAAAGTATTAAAAATATGCTCATCTGACCCTAATTGAACGCCTAAAACCCCGAGCTTTCGGGGGTTTATGGCCCCTTGAAACCTGTGGACCCCACGCCTATATTATATATACACTCAACTCAGGACCCGCGGAAATCCGCGGGATTCTAGAGGGGGACGCAGGCAAAAAATTAAGTTTTTCATTTCGGGGGCTCCATTTCAAATTTTTGGGAAATTTTTTGGGGCTACTTTTTCAACTCTCGGGGGCTCTTTTTTCTGGGGCTACTTTTTCATTAATTCATAAAAGGATAGGCCTACACTTTGTTGAGATTTGTATAGTAGGCTAAGGTTTCAGGCTTCCTACTTCATAATTGCCTATTTAAAAAAAAAAAAACATTTATCTAGTTCAATAACCAAGTTTTCATGCATTGATTTGATGCAAGAACTGTAACATAATAGACCCTAGATTGTGATTATTTCTGACCATGACCCGCGGAAATCCGCGGGATTCTAGAGGGGGGCGGGGGGTGTAAATAGATATAGAGACTGTCTAAATTAAAACCACCAAGAACTTTATTTGCCATTCAGGCCATTACAAAAATATACATGTTTAGCGTCCCCGCCCGCTTCCTTTTTGGGGCCGCCTCCTATTTTTTTTTTTTTGAAAGAAAAAAAACAGCGTCCCCGCCCGTTTCCTTTTTGGGGGCCGCCTCCTATTTTTTATTATTTTTTTGAATTTTTTTTTTTGAATTTTTTGAAAGAAAAAAAACATGAAAAACACTGCTAAAATGTATTTCTGATTTTTTAAATAGAAAACAATTGTCGGCCGCCATCTTGAAAAATAGCCCGAATGTCAGGGAAAATGTACGGAGCGGCCATTTTAAAAGTTTTTTAAAAAAAGGGCCTCCTCCTTCCCATTCTTCGAAAAAACAGGACGCTAAACATGGTTTGATTTTAATTTGGCCTTATTAAAAAAAAAAATGATCCAACTGTACCGGTAATTATTCTTTAAGCCACTGGAACTGCGTAGAGTTCCGTAGTGTGGCGTACCGACTACGCAGAAATTAGGCTGCGTATTAATGGGAAAATAGTCCCTGCGTAGGTTATGTGTAGGCTGGCGTACAGGTTTGCTTATGGTTGCTTACTGTGTGGAAAGCTTTTACTGCTTTGTCGATCTGGCGTAGGGTAGCGTACTGTTGCGTAAAAAGGCGTACTTTCTGCGTCAAGTTTCTACGCCGAAAGTACGCGAAAAAATTAAACATGTTGAATTGTTTTCGTTCATCTTGCGTACCCCTTTCCGTCCCTCAGCATATAGTAACGTAGGCCAGCGTAGTTGGTACGCAACACTACGCAACTCTACGTATTGACCCCACGCCAATTAGTGACCCGCAAGTGTCACAAATAAAGTATTACAAATATGCTCATCTGACCCTAATTAAACGCCTAAAACCCCTGAGCTTTCGGGGGTTTATGGCCCCTTGAAACCCGTGGACCCCACGCCTATATTATATATACACTCAACTCGCTGCGATCTGATCTCTCCCCCCCCCCCCCCCACCAACTTTGAAGAACGTAACCCCCAAGATTTTGGGGGTTTATGGCCCCTTGAAACCCGTGGACCCCACACCTATATTATATACACTAAACTCAGGACCCGCGGAAATCCGCGGGATTCTAGAGGGGGACGCAGGCAAAAAATTAAGTTTTTCATTTCGAGGGCTCCATTTCAAATTTTGGGGAAATTTTCGGGGGCTACTTTTTCAACCCTCTGGAGCTCTTTTTTCTGGGGCTACTTTTTCATTGATTCATAAAAGGATAGGCCTACACTTTGTTGAGATTTGTTTAGTAGGCAAAGGTTTCAGGCTTCCTACTCCATAATTGCCTATTTAAAAAAAAAAAAAAAACATTTTTCTAGTTCAATAACTAAGTTTTCATGCATTGATTTGATGCAAGAACTGTAACATAATAGACCCTAGATTGTGATTATTTCTGACCATGAATTTCGATAATCATTTTTCAAAGTAAAATTTTCACAAGAAAATCAGACAGTCGTTTAAAAACGTAGACATTAGTAATACTTTTACTAATTCTAAGCTCAGGTTTTGCAAATCTATTCATGAAACTATATTGAGATCGCGGCAATAATGATGCAAACCAACAGATAACAATTTCAAAGTGTCAAATCTCTTCGATTCGAGCTCAGCTTAGCTGAACTCACACACACTCAGCGTAACTCCAGGAAGCTCGAACACCGGCGCCGCAGGCGTCGGACGCCTGCGGTGCGCGGTGCCGGTGTTGGAGCTTCCCGGAGTTACAGTGCACTGTGTGGACTGAAGGCAGCTTGCGACTGAACTGTCAGTCCAATGGTTTTCTTGTGAAAACTTTCCTTTAGAAAATGATAATCAAAATTGAGTATACATGGCCGTAATAATCACAAAATAAGCTTTGATTTCATACCTCCATTCACGAAAACTATATAAAAATCGCGGCAATCATGATGGAAATAGGTCTCTAAGTTTGGACGTCGACGGGAAGCCCCGTGTATTTCTCTGGCTTGTGCAGCGCTAAAGCACATCCTATAGCAAGACGCTTTACTTTCGGTGATCCCGCCCTTTGCATAGAGCATTTAATACACAACATAATGTGAGTTGTTAGTCATTTGTTGTGTGTCTCTTTGAGAACTGCAAAGAAATGAGTGGATCGACGGCGCGGTCTATATAGAGAATATCATATAGGAAGATACCTAACACGGGGTAAGTCCTACCCATTCAGCGTGCATTTAATACGCAACTTAATGTGAGTGGATGGTCATCGGTCGTGTGTCTACGGATGTTATGTTGAATATCCATGAGGTATCTCTGTCGTCACGCATATCCTGCATTATGCATATCGCGTCTGTTTTCGCCCTGGACGTCGACACGGAGGAGGACCTCGGGCGGAGTATAGCCAATTCCACAGAGTAGACTCTCCCGCGGACGACGGCACCGGGCACGGGTACCCCGAGAGGACGGTTCAGGAGGAGATAGCTGCACCGGCCAGCTTCGGTCGGCGATCTCATTAAAAATCAATAGAATCAGAGGCGGCGGACCCGGGGGGGCAGGGGGGGCACAGTGCCCCCCCACTTTTTCAAGTACCCAAAAAGTGCCCCTTTTTCCATGGGAAAAGTGCCCCTTTAACTTTGTAAGAAGCGCCCCTTTTTACATAAAAGTGCCCCTATTACATTGATATGTGCCCCTGTTAATTTTTAAAAGTGCCCCCTCTCCTTTCCACCTCTGATATGTGCCCCCTTTATTTTGACACGTACCTCTTTTCCCAGACAAGTTCCCAGTTTCCTTTGCAATAAGTGTCTATTTTCCATTCTCATAAGTGCCCTTTTTAATCTCTAGTTAGTGCCTCTTTTCGGATACGAGAAGCGCCCCTTTTCACTTTTGTTAAGCGCCTCCTTCACCTCTGATAATTGCCCTATTCAAATCTTAGAGGTGCCCCTTTTACTTTGACAATTGCCCCTTTTCCTTTGTAAGAAAGTGCCCCTTTCCCTTTTAATAACTACCTCTTTTTAACTCGGATAAGCGCACCTTATATTTTCACATGTGCCCCCTTTCCTTTCTAATAAGTGCCCCTTTTCCTTATGATAAGTGCCCCCATTTAACAAAGAGCCCTTCGCCTTTTCACAAATGCCCCTTTTCACCTATGAAAATAGTCCTTTTTCATTCTCCTCCTAGTGTTCCTTTTCATGTCTGGTAAATGACCCTATTCAATTCTGAGAGACAATCGTTTTATTTTGACAAGTGCCCCCTTTTCCCCCTGATAAGTGCTCTTTTCATCTCTAATAACACCCCCTTTTATTTTGACACGTGCCCCTTTTCCTTCCTAATAAATGCTCTTTTTCCTTCATAATTTCCGCTTTTCATAAAAGCCCCCTTTCACCTCTAATAAATGCCCCTATCAAAATCTGATCGGTGCTCCTTTTCTTTCAACAAATGCGCATTTCCCTTTATTATTAGTGCCCCTTTTTCATTCTCATAAGTGCCTCTTTCATATATGGTGTTTGCCCCTTTTTGAGGTGCGATAAGTGCCCCTTTTCACCTCTGATAATTAACTTTTTTTTAACAATGATACGTGCCCCTTTTCCTTTCTTATGAGGAACCTATCCCTTTTTCATAAATGCCCCTATCAAAATCTGATGGTTGCCTCTTTTCCGTCGACAAATGCCCAATTTCCATTCTCATAAGTGCCTTTTCATCCCTGGTGAGTGCCCCATTTTGTACTTTGACACGTGCTCCTTTTATTTTCTAATATGTGTCTTATCCCTTCGATAAGTGTCCCCCTTTCCTCTCATTAAACGTGCCCCTAATTTCAAGCGACTAAGAGCAATATCTCCCAAAGCTCGCTCGCTACGCTCGCCCACATTTATAGATGTTATAATTATGTTACTTATCAAAGGTCTTTTCAGTTTGCTGTTATGAAAATGTGCTTATTTATAACCTGATGAGGATTGGGTTTTTCCTCTTTATAAGATGTAGTTTTCGCACTGTGACCTCACAAATCTTATATTTTTCCTCGCTCGCAAATGATTTTTTCGACCATCACACCCAACTGCAAGGTATGATGCTTTAAAAGGCAATATTTTATACGATGTATAGAGAGAAACAAATATTGAAATCATCGCTTTGAGATTTCCCTTTGTAGGTGCCCTTTTTTCACAGAAAGTGCCCTTTTTTGTTGGTGCCCCCCCCCCCCCCCCCCCACTTTGGAAGTCGCTCCGCCGCCTCTGAATAGAATACAAAGGCTCGCGGACACGTCGCGCCCCCCGCGGAGCCTTAGCGTATTACTATTATAGATAACCACCCAAGCTTGATAAGGCCTCGCTGCTGTATACATACAATCCAAATATGAGCAAATGCTACCATGCAGTAACTTCATTTGATAAAGGAGAACCAGGGTGAAATCATAAATTCAGTGCTGTCTGTGAATAAAGTTTCGATATATATTAATATTTTGTAACCAATTCATTATACCGTCGACTAGAGTTTTAACAAGTGACTTTGAACTATGACTTTGACTTGGCGTTTACAATTCTCATCCTCTGGCTGGCACTGAATGTACAAGGAGGATTTTGCTTATCAAAGGTGAGTTTCTATCTTTTCATTCCCTATGATAGCGATGCTTATCTATTTTGTAACTTTAGACATGAATCTGTATCTTACTCAAAAGCAAATCAATCGATTCCTTCAGACAAGAGGGAGAAATGGAGGAAAGAAAGACAAAGAGAGAGGAGGCTATTAAAAAGGAAGAATAGAGAGGGGAGGAGCGCACGAGAGAGATGGAAAGGAAGAGAGAGAAAGGGGGAACAGAGGGAGTGAGAGAGAGAGGAGAGAGAAAGAGGATGCAGGATGTGTGTGGCTACGTATGTATGTGGATATGTAGTTTTTGTTTCACATATAGCAACCATTTTGCCTCGTACTTGTTTGTTAATGTCAACAACATTCTTGCCGTAGTTAACTTTTGCACCTGGTCTTCAATTGGCAGCCATGGTTTATTTTTCTTGATTGACCAATCATGGTTTTCTAAAATTAACCTCGTTCTCCATATTTTAGCGAGTGGATTTTCCCGTTTCACGGACATTTTCATTAAGGGCCTATCTCACTGTGCGGCGAATGCTTGCGAACGTTGTGAATTTGGATTCGCCAACTTTTCTGACGAATGTTGGCGAAAATCAGCGACATTAAGTGACGTTTAGCGACAATTAGCAACATTTGAGCGAATGTCTCCGAAAGTGTTTGCGAAAGGCAGTTTGCGACTATTAGCGACTGTAAGCAAATGTTAGCGACAGTTTTTGCGAACTTTAGCAACCATTTGCCAATCCTTTGCCACTATTTGTGAACGTTTGAGACCTTTTGCTAACTACTGGTACTCAATGGGTCGATTTTATAAAGGAACCATATGGTAACGTGGTCGCTAGCTTTGGCGAAACACAGAGAACTGACGAAAACAAAGAGCAAAACCATTTAACAACCGTTTGCAAAGGCTTACGACTGTTTTGCAAACGCTTGCAACTGTTTTGCAAACGCTTACAACTGTTTGCAAACGTTTGCGGAAAAATAAATTCGCAAAGAAATTTTGAACATGTTCAAAATTTCTTTGCGACAAGAAAAACTGTTTACAACAAAGAAAACTGTTTGCGATCTTTCTTGCAACCTTTTACAACATTTTACAAACTTTGGCGAAACCCCAAATTCGCTACGTTCGCAAGCATTCGCCGCTCAGTGAGATAGGCCCTTTAGCGATTTTTCTCAACTCGCTCAGTTCTCATTCGCATGCTGGTTTCTACAACCCCGCTACAACCCCGTCTACAACGCTTGTTGCTCGTCAGATGCGGCCATCTTGTTTTCGCTTATTCGAGGCCTCCGGTATTTAGTAACATTAATTTATAGCGTGAATATAATAATTCGGAATTCTGTTCGTCTAGTTTATTTTCTACTTCGGATAAAACGAAGCTAGACTTGTTTACATTTTCGTCTCTAAGTCACTTAGCGTTTTCTGACATCAGGATTTCCGATAGAATTTGTGTATATAATTTTGCACGGGGACTTTACTTCATATCCGAACACTTTAGCTGTCGAGGAACCCAACTACAGTAGAAGTGTCTAGTTTCATTTGCCCATCATCAACCTACACTTTTCCCACTAGTAGTCTACTTCTGTTTTTCGTCATCTACACGTAACTTCAAGTTCTACTAGTGGTAAGTAAAAATCATTCCTTCAATCCAATCCAATCCAATCCAAAAGATATTTGTATAGCGCCTTTTCCTTGCAGTTACAAAGCGCTGCACACACGCTCCACAATGTTTGGGCCACTAAAAACAAAAGTAAGACACTTCTCAGAGATCAGTAAAGTATATGTAGGCTGGTAATAAGTAAAGATTTTTACAGATATGTATCACTGACCTCTACCAATATGTGTAACTATATATGACCATCGTCGTGTGACGCTTTTGAAGGGCTCTCCCGTGTTCCTGTTCAATCGTGTGTTAAACGCCACGTGAACCCCGGTCTCCTTCTTTTGTTTGAAGTGACGTATATCTGGTCGCTTGGCGGCGGAAAGCTTAGGCGGGAATTATAAGCGCTTCTCGTTTGAAAAGCAGCTGGACAATATTTAATATTGCACACATAGATGAACAAACGTTTGAGATTGAGTTCGACTGCGACACTCGCTCTAATAACAGAGACATGATAGCCATGGAAACTATACTTTACAAATATGTGCCGCTTATATGGCTGTAATATGGCTGCAAGGCTGGCCAACCTTTCAGACACTTTGAAAAACGAAATTCGAGAAGCAGCAGTGAAGTGAAAGACATAGAAACTAAAATATCGGAACTGATTAATTTAATTCAGTGAGATATCAAAGAGACGAAGTTGACGAGCTGAAAACTAAAACTATTTCTAAATACAAGAGGAAATACAAAATCATCATGAAGAAGTGAGGAAAAGGGTGGAAGATCTTCAGCTCTACGTCTTAGAAACACCAGAAGAGGAGGGAGAATTAGAGAACCCGAAAACTGAGGAAGTTGTGAAGAGAAATTCGTACACGAGAAGCTGAAGATGGAACCTGCAGAAGTGGAGAGGATCGATTTCCAGCTGCTTCAAAATCAAGGCCTTTGAAAACCTTGGTGCTGGAATTGATTGATTGATTGATTGATTGATTGATTCGTCGACAAGAGAAAATTATGAAGGAGGCATACCATCTCAGAGGAAGCAAGATTCTGGAGGATGAGACTGGAGCGACAGGCCCAACTGCCCCCGATGTACGAGGCACGGAAGGCAAGGCTGTTAACCACCTTTTTGCAGGCGGAACCTGACCGTCTCTTCATTGAGAAGAAATGGATCCAAAAGAAAAACCAAGCGAATTATTGGGAAATGCTGAAAAAATGGTTATAATAGCAGTTGAGAAGTAATTATAAGAGAGGAGAAATAGTCGAGGAAATTAATGATAAAAAGACGCGGATATATTTTTTATTTTTGATATAAGTTTAGAATGAATACAAAAAATGAAGAATAGAATCAAATATTTTTCTCACAGACTTTGAAGCATTATGAGGGATAGTAAAATGGAGGATTTGAGACTATCAATTAAATAATGGAAAATGGTAGAATTGGAAAAAAGGGGAAATAATTTGTTTTAAGGACACATATATATGGTAGTTGAGACTTAAGAACAAGAAGAAATAACTCGTCAGATTGCATCAAGAAGAGAAATAAACTGATTACGGTTTGTCGTCTTACACAAAAATTATTATATATGAAAATATATTACATGGCTATTTTGTGAAAGAAAAAAAACGCGTTTATTAGGAGTGTATGATGTAATTCTGGTAAAGGTAAGAGATACGAAACCTCGGAAAAAGATAGAGATAAGTCTGTATTATTACACTTATTTATAGGAGGGCGCTGTTTTCACTCTTGCTTGTGAGTTAAGACTTCATGAAGTTCTGGAAAAGTCTTTCCACATCGAGGACATCGAAGGATAAGTTGTGAAAAAGACCAATAGGAACTGAGAACTATATTAAGAGATATCAGGAGATCTGGGGTTTTTTGGACAAAAGTTTGCTTGAATTTGTCAGATTTTGAATTTGGATTTTGAACTTTTGACACAAGACCTCGCAATTTCGAAACTGGCGGCTTTAAGACGGTGGCTGCGGCAAATTCAGAACCCATGATCGAGATGAGAATACCATAGCGGAGCCGAAGCGGAGCGTCACCAAGACAACGCTTTGAACAGCTGACAGTCAAGATGATTCCGAATCGCAGAGATGCTCCCCCGATGATACATCAGTGGGCAAGGAAAACGCAGGAGGGAGCACACAAAGCAAGACCACGTAATTCATTCAAAGTGAACGCGATATGCACGCAGAGCAAACTCATGTCCACATGGAAACTGGAATCAAGTGATGGCGAACGTGTAGAGATCGATACAGATGAAGGTCCGGAATCAGAAATATTGATAGAATCTCCAGAGATGCCGACGGCTAGATCTCAAATAGACTTGGAGAAGCCTAAAAAGCGGAAACTCAAGAAGGAGAAGAAATCCCTGAAACAGTCATCTTGTTTGAATTTAATTTGTGTTGCAATTCTTAATTTTCCTTTATGAGTATGACTATGTGTCATCTTTTAAGTGTCAATGTTGCGCAAACCCAAGCGCAACATTTTCTTCAAGTGGTGTATAAACCAAAAGGCTGACCTGGTGTTTGCCCAAGAAACGTATTGGACACCGGATATCGAGCCAGGCACATTAATAGTGATTGGAAGGCAAAAGTGTTATTATTCTCATGGAAGACATCGTGCCCCGCCCCCCCCCCCCCCCACTCCTGGAACGGAGGGACCGCATGCGTGTTCTCAAAATCTCCGGCTTGTAAAAAAGGAAAAAGGTCTACCCGTATTGTCTTTACACACCGGACTTATGCTGAAGGTGGGGGGGGGGGGGGGTGGTGTGGTGTGAACACGCATATACGTACCCTAAATAACACTGATGGGGCCGGGCATCGTGCAAGAGGTGTCGCAGTTTTAGCGAAGGAAAATATTGATATTAACATGACAACAATGAATATTTTAAAGTTTGAAATTAAGGATGAGAGATTTAAGATAAGGTCCTGGATATTGGAAACTGAATACTTCCTATCTCAGTGACAACTATTTTAAGAGAGGAATCAGAAATAACGAAATGTCTGAACAGTGATGATAATTCAGATGTTATGAAGTCTTAAAGATTAAATGTAGAGAATTTGCTCAGAAATTTAGCAAAGGAAGGTATGAAAGAAGGGAGAAAAAGAAAAATTAGAGATAGAGTTGGCTAATTATGAACGTAATATAGATAACCAAAATGATAACACATTAAGAGAAGAATATGTAAAAGTGAAAGAAAAGTTAGAGAGATTATACAAAAAAGAATGTTGGGGGACTGGAATAAGGTCACGAGTCAAATGGATAGACGATGGTGAAAAATATACAAACGATTTTTGTTTATCTCTTGAAAAGAAGAATGGTAAAAACAAAATGATCATCCAATTGAAAGCTAAAGGGAACAAACTGTGGTTACTAAGCAACAGCATGTTTTAATGGAGGTCAAACGATACTATGAAGATCTGTACAAAATAAATTGTATTGACTCAGAACCGTGTTAACGACTATGTGTTCTCACAAAAAGTGAAAGAGCTCATTGAAGATGAAAAAGGGAAATATGAGGGTTTAATGAATATATTAGAATGCAAAAAGGCTTTTTCCCCATGAAAAGGAACAAAGCACCAGGAATAGACGGCTTTACCTATCGAGTTCTATCAAATTTTCTGGGATGAAATATGTGTACTTCTAGTCAATGCATTCAATGAATTTTTTAATAAAGGGCAGATTTCGGCTGCAGATAAAAGGGCTTATCACATTGATTTATAACAAAAAAGGGAACATCGGTGAGTTAATTGTGACTACAAAATAATTGCAACAGTTCTGGCCTTAAGAACACAAAAGATTTTAGCAAGTGTTATCATGAAAACACAAGTAGGATATATACGCCGTTTAGGGGGTTTAACGTGAGAATTGTACACGATATGATTATATGCATGAGAACACTCTTAACCCTAATAAGGCCGGGGGGGGCCATTATGGCCCCCCCCCCCCCCTCCACAATTTTCCTGATTGTTCGAGAACGCATATAATATGGATGGCGCCTCGCCGCTCGCTGACTTTTTTCTTTAGAGTCTTGCGCATCTTTTTAAAAAAAAAAAAAAAAAATCGGACCTATAGTTACAAGGTCACGTGACCTTTTGTCTTTGCATGTCAGCCCGAAAATCGCTCATTTTTGTGATTTGTGTACAAAACATATGGAAATGTCATTTTTCCTAAAAATAGATCAAACATTGGTTATTGGGTCTTGTTTAAAGTTTAGGTGGTTGTTTTGGGAGTCAAAATAGTTGAATTGTAGGAAGAAATGAAAAAGAAAAAACAAAACAATAACATAAATAAGTTAAAAATCGGACAATAAGAAATTATCAAAACAAGAGATAACATAAGGAATAGGCTGGCTCTTCCAAATTTTTTTGTCGTATTATTGTTCCAAATGGTCTAATGAATATATGTAGTGAAAAAGAATGCCTAAATATGAATAATATATGATTTATGGGTAAAAATGTGATTTTATGACGTTATTTGCATAAATTACCATAAATATGCAAATGAGTGATTTTTTTCAAAAAATTGAAATTATCATATTGTTCTATACACTTCACTTGACATGCGTGCAAATTTTCGCGGAGATCGGCCGTTTCACGGCCGAGATCTTAGGGGGGGGGGCCGTAATGCCCCCCCCCCCCCCGGCCATAGTAAGACTTCAAATAGCCCGGCCTTATTAGGGTTAAGGGAGCAATTCGTCGCTGTTTTCACGAAGTGACGGTAGTGAAAAAAAATTGCATTCACTTTGCGTTACGATTTTCCTCACTACCGTCACTTCGTGAAAACAAGGATTATGTCGGTTGATTTCACAAAAAGCTTTTGATTCCATTGATATACCTTCCATAATGAAATGTTTGCAAAAGTTAAATTTTGTTGAGGAATTCCGAAACTGGGTCACGGTACTTTACAAACAAATACTAAGTTTGGTCATTGTAAATGTAAAAAGTACAAATGGGAATACGTCAAGGCTGTCTCCTCTCAGCACTCTTGTTTGTCATTGCAGCTAAATATTTTGCTAACAAGATCCGTAAAAATAACGAAATCAGTGGACATTTTGAGTTAACGGTAATACAGTATGCTGTTTTTTGGGTGGGTACTAAAATAAACAAAGAGAAAACTGCACGTTTATGGATAGGTAAGAAAGAGAAAAGATGAAAACTGCCATACATTGATCTGACATGGACATAAGGTCCGGTAAAATATCTTGATTTAAAAAAAGTTTTCAATTAATGAAAAAGTGGCTTGTACAGCAAATTGGGAAGATAAGTTGGCCAAAAATGCAACGGCTTCTAGATGATAGGCGCAAGAGAAACGTATCACTGTTTGGTAGAGTGATGAGCGTAGAATGTCTGACACTAAGCCAAGTAGTACATCTGCTTATGTTTGATTCAGTTCCACCAATGATTAAAAGAATTTAAATAAAATGTTTTTTTAATTCCTTTGGAACACAAGGGTAGAAAAGGTGAAAAGATGTGATGTTAAAAATTATGCAGACGGTGGGCTGAAAATGGTTGATGTGGAAAAATGGTGCTCAGTTTTAGGCTAAGGTGGTTAGGGAGGTTGATTAATGGCACGAATGCTATGTGGGAAAAAGTTGGAAATGACTGGTTTAATCATTTTGGAAGTCTAAATTTGATATTAGATTGTGATTTTTCAAGTACATAATATACGTTCTATGTTTGATAGGAAAATACCGGTGCTTTATGTCAAAATGATTCGTGCTTGGATGTTTGATGTTTGATGACAGATTATTGGGAAAGTAACTCCCGGTTGAAAAGAATATTTTATGGTGCAATCAGATAATTGTTTTTTGATAAAAACATCGTTGTTCTTTAAAGAATGGTTTCATAGTGGAGTCATCCGTTTGGAGGACATTTTGAAGGTAAATGGAGGATTTAAAAGTTTCGAAGAAATAATAGCTTTATTGAAATTTAGAAATAGCAAAAAATCTGCAATATTTGATTTTTCAAAATTACGTCAAGCCATACCTAAAATTCGGCTTCCCCAACTATCTAATGATCAAAGGCAAGATGTATCACGGCTAACTATTCCCCAATTTAAAAGTAGGTAAAACCGTAAAGGATTTAAGTGATATAACGTCAAGATATTGTTATAACCATTTGATACAGCAGGAAGGGGGTAAATACATGGTGTTGTTTCTTCTGGGTAATTTTTAAGTGTTGTATAACTTATTGCCTGTGAAGAGATATTTATGTAAATGGAGAATGAGTGCAAAATGCAATACTTGTCAGGTAGATGAAGATATGATACATGCCTTGGCCACGTGTAAATTAAATAAAACCTTTCGGGCATATGTTACCTGGTTGATTAAAAAAAAAATCAGTTTATGAATCGATTTTGTTACGAAATTATAAGGGTGTTGATAATAGAGAATCCAGTCTGAGTTTTTTTAATTTGCTTCTGAACTGAGAAGGCGACTAGAAGTTAACAAGAATTGTACTGGTACACCTTTTATTAGACTTCCTAATGTATGATCTGATTTTGTTTGATATTTTGATATGAATGTGAAATGAAAGTCTTCAAGTTTATGAATAAATGCTATTGACAGAAAAAGACAACTTATTTATTTGTGATGTTCGCTTAAGGGAGTTCAATTTTAAATTGCTGTACAAAATACTACCTGTTAGAAACAATCTTTACAAATGGGGGTTAGCAGACGACAGATACTGTCACAAGTGCCATGTCATAGAGGACAAAGTGCATGTGTTTATCGAATGTGAACAGAATAAGAATTTCTTTGATTGTATCAAACATGTTTTGAAGTACACTTTTGATACTGATTTTGTCTAGGATATCTCCTGTTTACTTAAGATTAATATTGACAGAGAAATAGACGTTGTAACAACGATCGCATTCTGGTGTATATACAAAATGTTAGTCACCCGGAATAAGTATGGATTTAATGAAAACCGTTTCGAACTAAGATACGTATTTGAAGGAGAAATCAAAAACAGAATTGTTGTAAATCAAGAGCTTAAAAAGCCAGACCAGAGGTTGCCAAAGAAACTGTTACAAGCACTTTAGATGGAAAGTAGCAAAATATTGTATAGTTGAGAAAAAATATGTGATTTCTATTGATAACATTGTGCGTCAATTGTGTTTGTTCTCACAACTTCATTTTGATGTTTGAATCTAAATAAACACCTCATTAGAGGCACATTGGAATAGTCCGGCAGCCATCACGATATACCTTGTTTTGGGGTCTATAGTTTTTTTTTTTTTTGATTATAGTTCCTTAGACCATCAATTTGAAGAATCCGATTGCTGACACTCTGTCAGCCTTGAGCAATTTGAGATATGTGACGTCACACAAAATGGCCGCCAAAATACCCTTTTTTACCAAAATTAATGATAAAAAAATTGTTTACAGTATTTTGCTACATTAAATGTCAGTCAAATATCTTGATTTTTTTCTAGGATCATCACTAAATAAAAATTGACGATGTTGTATGATAAAAAATGGCATGTAAATTTGCATAATTCAGATTGGCGCCCTCTATAGACACGTTAACTTGCAAATTTTAAATGATGGCCAAATGCCAATTTCTAACATGAAATTAACATTTTTTATAAGTCAGACGCACTGAATACAATAAGTAAAAATTGTGCACCACATTTTGGTGTGATTTTTTTGTTATTTTGTACTTTAAAGGTAAAGATCAGTTTTGGAAACGCCCCCCTCTCAAAAAATGAAATGGAAGCTCTTATCACCAATCATGTGAAAGAATATGTTTTGACTAATACGTGATAATACAAATTTTGCCGAGAAACCGCCTACTAATTGATATATTTGGTAAATTATTATATCTATTTAGACCTGATAGATATCGCGCACGTGTCGCGTAGTCCCATATACATCCTTCTGTGTACAGTGCTTGTAACTTTACCAAGACTGGGCCAAATTTCTAATAGTTTTGATGATTCCAGAACCTTGCAGTACACACCAATACTTATAAGCTAGATGATCAACCTTTTCTGATCGATTCCACAACGTTTCTTTCACAATGCAATCGCATGACCATAACTGGTCTTTATCTTTAATACTTGAAGAAAACAAGCTAGAATTTCATGCTCTCTGTCCCATAGATATGAGGTACCATATGGTTATAAATGCCCGTTTTCAGTGACAGCATTCCGAAATTTGATTTGTATTTTGAGGTAATACATTCTTTTATATGAACCTATCATGAAAAGGTTCCTCTCTTACAAGGGAATTTATGAGTTTAATAAAGCGAAATATCCACCCAAAATGACCAAACATAGTTACCTTCCAATGGTTATCATTTGCTGCTTTAGATTGATCGTTATAACACTCGACAGAGGCGCGAAAACCACAGAAAATTGTGCATGCTAGTTTTGCTTTGTTGCATTGGCACCGTGATGATTTACATAGGCTTCCACTCGCACAAGTGCACCGTATTAACCTTAATATGTTGTCCGGTGCGAGTTGTACATTTGTAAGTACTGTGACAGGGATCAGGGATTTGGTTTCCTCTTCTTTTTCATAGCCATACTTTGTAGGATCCAATGATGTGGGTCGTGACTGCAAGGCGTGCTTCCACACACATGTTTGCAGATGAGCTCTCTTGCCAACTGAGTCCAAAGGGAGTCAAATCTTCTGCTTCATCACTTTCAGCAATGCATGTACCCTTTTCAATCCCAAAGTATGCCCAAATAGTGTCGCATCCCCTCAACGCATGTCCTGCCAACATCGATGGAATGATATCTTCTAACTTGTGTACAAAGGCAGGAATGTCAATAACAGTTCGCTCTTTGATGACGCCATGATCATTGGCGTTCTAAGTTATTCATGTAGATAATGATGGACCCTAACCCTAACAGCCAGGACCCTAACATACCTTTTCTCATTAGCAGCAATTTGAATCGCTTGCTGTACTATGATGTTGTCTGCTTCTTCAGTGTTATGGAAAGATCTTCCCTTGGCATGACATCGCTGCCTGGTATCACTTCAACAGATACCTCATCTTGACCGGTAATGACCAGCTTGTGCTTTTGCCTATTTCTGAACACCTCATCATTCTGCAGAATCACGCATACCGGTATTATGATGCCGATCAACTGTAGTTTGTTGTCAGTAGTTTCTGGGAGGGAAGCAGTGAGGTGGGAAGGAAGACTCTTTTGGATGACTCTCGATTCGTCATGACTTCTAGAAACCCTGGTGGCACACCAACCAAAGATCATCAGATTTTAATCCAGAGTAGAGCACAACCATCAAACGGGCTGTACAAGGTTGCTCAAGTGACACGTCAACCTTTGTCAAATTCTTCAAGTTCGCCTTTGACCTGGTAAAAGCTTTCATGACAAAATATTCTTGATATTGACAT
Source organism: Strongylocentrotus droebachiensis (assembly GCA_035222895.1). NCBI lineage: Eukaryota > Metazoa > Echinodermata > Echinoidea > Camarodonta > Strongylocentrotidae > Strongylocentrotus > Strongylocentrotus droebachiensis. Next base: position 37,585 of record JAVYIG010001944.1, on the reverse strand, counting down.
ATCTTCAACTTGCCTGCAGTCCTATTACTCTAGAGTAGATCAACTTGGTGTCATAGACTTTTGAATCCTCCAGTGTTAATTAAACTACACCCTCCAAGTGGTTGAAAACTTCACCTACCTCGGCTCCATGTATTAAGCAACCTCTCCCTTGATCTCGAGCTCAACGTTCACATTGGCAAGGCAGCAACCAAGATTGCTAGACACTCAAAGCAGGCCTGGAAGAACACTTAACTATAAACCACCAACACGAAAATGAAGATCTACCAGGCCTATGTGCTCAGCACTCTCCTATATGGCAGTGAGTCGTGAACCCTGTATGCAAGTCAGGAGCGCCGTTTGAATGTTTTCCATTTCCGCTACTTGAGGCGAATCCTAGGCATCAAATGGCAGGACCACATTCCAAACAAGGATGTCCTCAAAAAGGAGGGAAGATGACCATCTACGCTCTTCTATCACAACGACGGCTGAGATGGCTTGGTCATGTCAGTCGTATGGAAGACGACCGCATTTCAAAAGACATCTTGTAGGGAAAGTTAGCGACCAGAACCAGGACTGTTAGAAGACCTGGCCTTCGCTTCATGGATGTGTGCAAGAGGGATATGGAGGCCAGTGAAATCAACCCTACAAAATGGGAAGCCTATGCTTCAGACTGCCCCAAATGGAGATGCGCTGTGAAGACATGTATACAGATGAGTGATCAGAAGAGAGTAGAACAGTGGGAGGAGAAAAGGCAACAAAGACGGCAGCTAGCCACGGCTTCAACAGCACAGCCACACATGAAATTTGTCTGCAGCAACTGCAACAGGACCTGCCTCTCTAGGATTTGACTGTTTAGTCATAGCAGGAGCTGCACAGCAAGAAACTCTTGCTTGAAGCTGTTAAAAAATAGGTACAATTGACGGTGTTCAAAGGGAGGGAGTTCCAGAGTCTTATTGTATCCGGGAAGAAGCTCCTCTTTTAGACAAGCATTCAGGCAAAATGAACAATTATCTTCTTGGAATGCCCTCTGTGCAGGGATGTTGATGGAGTGAGGAAAGTATGTGGAAAGTCTTTAAGCGGGTTGTTGATGCGAAAGATCATCACCACCTGAGCCTGTACCCTGCGTTCTTGTAATGTTGGCCACTTGAGCTGGTTCAGGATGGCTTCTACTTTGCTTGTCCTGCAGTAGTCATTGCAGAAGGAGCGGACATAGCGCCGTTAACCCATTTCAAGCTTCTTGATGATTGCTAATTGTTTGAGTGTTAGGGTCCCATATAATTATGATGATGGCATACTCCATGATTGGTTGAAGGCGAGTATCGTAGCACAATTATTTAACTTTTCTAGGACATGGTTGGATATTTCTTTGAAGAAAGGCACGGGTGGAGTTGGAGTATTTGCTGATAATGTTGATATGTGGGTTCCAGCTGAGGTTTTTCTGTGACTCAACACCTCGATACTTTGCTATATTTTTGTCATCTAGGGTCTGTCCGTGAATTTGATGATGGATTTGCGTTTATTGGTGACATGTAGAACCTGACATTTATGTGGGATGAATTCCATCAGCCAATCACGCTCCCAGCGTTGCAGTGAGTCAAGATCCTCTTGGAAACGTTAGGCGTCTTCCTATGTCTTGATGTTGCTGTATAGCATGCCATCGTCAGCAAAGAGCCTGACTGTTGGGTTTGGGGAGAGGTACGGTGGCAGATCATTGAGGAAGAGGAGAAACAGCATCTGGCCGATAACGCTGCCTTGCGGGATGCCAGATGTTACTTGGCTGGTGTTGGAGATGGGTCCTTCCAGTAACACCTGCTGGGTCCTGTAACTCAGAAAGCCAGAAAACCAAGCATGTGTGGGTTCCCAGATTCCATAGAATTGGAGCTTGTGTAACAGCTAGCCTTCCATGGGGAACCTTGTCAAATGATTTGGAGAAACCAAGGAGTGTCATGTCCAATTGGTCTCTGGCATTGATGCCTTTGGCAAGGTCCAGGACAGCAAGGACAAGCTGTGAGACGCAGGATCGCTTCTTTCGAAAGCCATGTTGTGCATCAGACAAGATGTTGTGGCTTTCAAGGTGGTTCATGTTGCTGCTAAGTACGATGTGCTCCAGTACTTCACAGGTTACTGACGTCCGAGAGACAGCTTTGTAGTTCTCTGGCTTGCTACGGTCACCTTTCTTGAAGATGGGATCAATATATATAGCCATCTTCCATTTATCAGGTATGCACGCTCTGGTTAAGGGAGGCTTGGAAGAATAGAGGGAACACAGGTGTCAGTTTGGTGGTCAGAAGTCTGGCTGGGATTTGGTCAGGACCAGTGGCTTTATGAACATCAAGCTCAGACAGGATCTTCAGAACACCTGGTGGCGAGATAGTAATGTGATCCATGGTTGGGTAGGGGCTTCGTCCTTTGTCTCTCAGACTAGTCATATCTTCATTGCAGTTGAAGATGGATGAAAACTGATTACTTAGAATGTTCGCCTTTGAGAGGCTATCTGAGTAAGTCATTCCATTAGATTATTTCAATGGAGCCAACCCTGAAGCATCGCATCGCTTGCCGTTTATGAAACTCCAGAAACACTTTGGTTTACAGTTGGTGTCTGGGCTGACAATTTCTGTCAGGTACCCGTTGTAGACTTTCTTGGAAATTGTGTCATAGAATCCACCAGGTAACTTCTATTAAAACTTATGCATCTGTCTGGTACCGATGCCAAATGCTTTATCATCATTCACTGACGCTGGATCAATGCTGGTCTAAATAAAGCCTATGAATGGAACAATAATGTACCGTAAAATCACTTCTCACTGATTCTCTTGTAGATCTTGGTTTCTTTACATATATCTTAATTTAGACCAAAAAATATGTAAGATAAATGCAGCACAATCGTAATTATTTCATGCATACGAAGCATATAATATGTGTTTAACGTCACGTAGATCTAAGAAATTGGCATTTGGCTGGCACACCTATTTTTATGCAAAATTAATATATTTATAGAGGGCGCTATCTCAAAATATGCAAATTAGCTTGTCATCTATGGCCGTGCAACATCACGAAACAATTTTTAGTGATGGTCCTAGAGAGATACAGACATTTGGCTGCCCAAAATTTTAGAAAAATCCTTGTTTTATATTTATTATACATTTTTAGAGAAAAATCATGTACTTTGGCGGCCATTTTGTATGACGTCACATATCTTAAATTGCTCAAGGCTGACAGAGTGTCAGCAATCGGATTCTTCAAATAGAAGGTTTAGGCAGTCATAATCCATTGAGAAATTAGAAATTGGCATTTGGCTGGCACACCTATTTTTATGCAAAATTAATATATTTATAGAGGGCGCTATCTCAAAATATGCAAATTAGCTTGTCATCTATGGCCGTGCAAGATCACGAAACAATTTTTAGTGATGGTCCTAGAGAGATACAGACATTTGGCTGCCCAAAATTGTAGAAAAAGCCCTATTATATATTTATTATACATTTTTAAAGAAAAATCATGTACTTTGGCGGCCATTTTGTATGACGTCACATATCTTAAATTGCTCAAGGCTGACAGAGTGTCAGCAATCGGATTCTTCAAATAGAAGGTTTAGGCAATCATAATCCATTGAAAAAAAAACTATAGACCCTAAAACAAGGTTAGGCCAATAATCTGGATTTGGCTGCCGGACTAGAATGGTAGTTAAATGGCTTTCTTTTTTCTTTGGTGGTCAATCGACAGATGCGTATTTTGATAAATTTATTAACATTTATTGGAATAACATATTTAGTTTGTTTTAAGTAACGTATGTGATACATATGCAATTGAGAACGGATATACGTGCTTTATGTTTTAGAATGTGCTGTATATTGAAGCAGTTTAGAAGTAAAAGCATTTTATTATTGGTATTAATTTTATGACAGGTTATTGCACAATGTTAACTTAATATTGCAATGAAAAACAATGAAAGAGAAGGGTGAGGTAAGGATTATATCATTGAAAGGAAAGGAAAAAAAAGAGGCGTAATACGTTGAAATATTGGGTACCTGGCAGGAATTAATTCCTTGAAATGCTAGAGCGCTATGAAATAGAATTGTCTAGATAGAATGCGCTATATAAAAGCCTATTATTGTTATTGTTGTTGTTATTTTGGTGGCCAATCGATTAAAAAAGAAGGAGGGAGTGAGGTTTGAATATGTTGCCTTTTAAATATTTAATCCCATTTTGAAGTATTACCTTAATGGCGGCCAATCGAACAGGTACATGTTTTGTTAAATTTATTAAAATATCATAATGATATATTTTGTTTTCTCTACTTTTGTTTGTCTTATCTTGGCAACAGTAAAATGTTCATATATTTTGATTAGAATTTAGAATCACGCAAAGAAATCAATGTTTGAAGCTGGGTATTCATAAATTGTTAATGTAACTGATTTGACGGTTGAGGAGGTTTTTATTGAATCTGCGAATCTGCTCATGGGCATATTTGGCTTCGTGCAAAATATATCGTTAGGAATTCGTTTCGTTCATTAAGTAAGTGACATTTCCTTTTTACAGGAAAAAGGAATGGGGCTGGCCAATGTTCTTATGTCATGGGTCAAACCACAGTAAGGTTGTTCTTATTTTATTTTCTCTCCATTTAAAAACGGGATGCACTTCTAATAGATGAAAAAGGTAGGTATATTTAATTTAAAGGTGAAACACAACGGGATACAATTTGATAGGACTAATCAGTAATATTTTAACACTTTAAGGGAAAGGTGCATGGATTATGAATAACCAAACATTGTATATACATTCATTCGTTTCGTCACTAATACATACCGAGATCCCTTCGTAATAATGGGAAATATGCCAGGAAGTTAGTACTGATAATGCCCGCATTTCATTATTAAAGGGACTTGGTAACATTGTTCAGATGAGAAATAGTGGTGCTAAGGCATTGACTCCAATGCTAGATGTATAATTAAAGATAATCTGAAAATTTGAGTGAAAACGGACCATTATTAATGGTACAAGTTGGAACAAACTGATCTGATCGATTCCTTAATTCTCCCAACTATAAAATAACAATTTGATTACATTTAAGGTAAATGTAAATCGTCACAAAGCAATAAATTGGCTCTACATACAATTCGAAACATTTTTAATGGCCTGTTATGTCTTTTTTTCATGGAAAGCGGTTGGGAAAATTCAGAAATGGTCGGGAGAATTTACTGTTAATCACTGTTAGAGGGTGTTGCACAGTGACACCTTCAAAGAAAACCATAGATATCTTCGTGGTTTGAGAATTTATTCAGGATTTTTTGCATGTCAGAAGGTTAGCACAAGTAGAAGGAATATAATAAGTGACATTTTATACACAAATTAAGCAATTTTTTCATCAACCTTCAATGTTACCGAGTCACTTTAAAGAGCTTGTCAAGTACTTGGAAAGGTGAACAATCATTTTTGGTAACTTTTTCCATTTTTTAAGAAATTAGTGTGGAAGAGTATCATAGAAAAACATGTTTATTAAAACAGGATGGCTTTTCAAATGCCCTCATAATTAAAAATATGACAATTACGTGTAATAGTAATATGTTATTGAATCACATCGTCATACTACGTGTTAATGTAGTCCCGTATACTAATTTTCATGTACAGCGCATGTGACTTTCAGCATGACTGGGTCAATTTCTTATCATTTTAATGATTTCAAAAACCTCATGGTATATAACCATATTTATGTGCTTCATATCTAACCTTTTCCGATTCTTTCCACACATTTTGTTTCACAACACAAAAGCCTGACTAGGGGGGCATTGCACAAAACTTGTCATCATTATGACAGTTTTTGTTATAAGATACTGAAACCCTTGCTTCTGATTGGTTATCAACATATTTGTCACTGATTTGCATCATTTTTCATTTAAAAAGGCTTTGTGAAACAGGTCCCATAACTCGACTTTACCTTTAATTTGCATCCTTTTGCGCACGGTAGATTTGTATTTGGTCTTGCTGTAGGTTCAACAAAATTTAGCACGCAACGTATTAGGGAGCCGGCATTGAGCTGAACTCCGATTTGTATGGGTGTACCGTGGCATGACAAATATTTCACCAGGACAAAAGATGACGTAAAATTTGATATAGAAATAGCATTGAATATGTTTGGAGCAATGCAGGTCATTTAATGAATAACCTACTTTTAGCAGTTGATTAAACTGGATTGCATTGATGCGTTTTGTCAACATGCAAGTATATAGTTCCCCGCTAGAAGACCGCTAAAACCCTAGTCAAATAATAGTGTAAAACTTTTTTGAAAAGAACCCACAGATAATATATTCAAAAAAATTATATATGTTAAACTCTGAGTATATATTTTTTTATCTATCTTCTATTCCAATTCCAACTCATTAGCCTAAATATATACATATATTTAGAATATACTTTTCATTCTTCTCGTGAAAAAAGAAAAGAAAAGATTTTCTAAGAATTACCATAAGATATAGAAAAAATAGCCCTCTAAGAAAGGAATGGACGCAGGGACAAAGCATTTCGTACACTGAAATGAGAGCATACGTTAGCTATGTGTACCGAATAAATGTACACAGTTCATCGTTCGAATCGTTGATTTAGAAATGGCTCACCCCTCCCCCCCCCCCTCCTACTCCTCTATCACTTCAACTGCTGCTACTGCTACTATGCCTACTACTATCACTAATACCACTACTACCAGTATTACTACTACTACTACTACTTCCACTATAATTATGACTACTACCACTTCTACTATTGCTGCTGCTTCTTCTACTACTACTACTACTACTAATATTACTACTTCTACTACCACCACTATTTTAGATCCTGCTCCTGGTACTATTTTAACGTTTTTTTTTAATGTTTTATAAACATTATTCTTGAACCAAAAAATATACAGCACGCTTATGCCCCCCCCCCCCCCCCGAAATGTATATAAACGTATATATACATTATCAGGAGAAAAGAAGAAACATTAGGATTCATTTTTAAATTAAAGTTTGATTTAAGCTTACCTTATTTGCACCTGGCTGGACTTCTGCTTGGTTATTTAGTAATGAATGATTAACATGGAAAAATGAACTTGTTAACATAATTGCATTATGTCTTAGTCATTCACCAATCAACGAGCCGCTGGCTCGGCCCGTCTGCTGAATGGAATCGACCGGCGTTGGCCGGCAGGACGGTGAGTGTCATGGCGGCGTATCGTCCGCATCCAGAATTCTGGGATATCGATCCCGTTGTCTCTGTTGAAATTATTAGGATTGAGACGGATATTGATAGCTTCTTTTACCCTCCGTGTATACCAATGCCGTTCCTGGGAAAGGCACTGAACCCCGTCCCGTTCCCGTCCCCGAGCCAGCGGCTCGTTGATTGGTTGAGCACCGTATGCGTCGGCCAATAGGCCTGGTGCATTAGCCGAACCAGCGGCGGAACCAGCGGCCTGGTGATTGGTCGACCACCGTGTGCGTCGACCAATAGGCATTGTGCGTTATTGTTCCAATTATCGATCGAAAAAGTGGAAGTTACAAACTGATTCAGCCGAGGACGCAGGTTCGAAACTGAGTCACGTCTTTCGGATGGTGACGTTTAAAGGTCGGTCCCAGACGTAAATAATCATATCTGATTGATACACGTCTGTAAAAACCCAATACACACACACACTAGTTTTTATCACCTGACGAAGTGTTGCAGATAGCGCACGAAACGTCTTGATCTTTTAGATTCCTTATTGACCACATTGCGAGACAAACGAATATCACTAGCGATATTATTTTCGATACTACATCCGCAATGAGTAATATGTTTAGCATTAATATAATTTTTGTCGATCATAGTCCTATGTAGCGTTATGTCTCATGGTAGTTTTAAAGGTAATACAAAGTTTTGTGTAATTTTGAAAATTGGGTGGGTAGTGATTCTTTACAATTTTGATATATTTGGATGCCCTTGTGGATGTATTATAAGCACTAGAAAATCTTGCCCCTAAAACACTTCTGCTTTCGAGAAAAATTGAATATCAAACTTTACCGGTGCTCCCGGTAAATTTTGATAAATTTCAAATAATAGCGCCCACGGCCGTACATTGTAGCTGCGACCATGAACATCTCAGAATATGTATATAGTTGTGATATATATTTTCCAAACGGGAATAGCCAATCGGTCGATTTTAGTCAAGAAACGTTGTTTTATAGCTAAATTAATATCTTGACTTTGAGAGGGAGCTATACAACATAAAGAGTTTATTATTTACAATTTCATAACTGTAGACTCGATTTCAACCGCGACAACGATCACTGAATATTGTAAGATCGCATATGCTTCCAATATGTTCATTTGAACCAAATTCATGACCCCATACCAACACTTTGTAAGGGAAACGCAATCTAAGCAACGATTTTAGCGACAAACGTTCCCTATTGCAGATCTAATACTACTTTCCTCTTCCTACTCCTCGTCCTTCTTCTTCTTTGTCCATTTTTGTCAGTTTCTGTCATCCCTGTAAGGGCCAGGCGCGGATCCAGGATTTCTCATATTAAAGTTTATTTGTACTCACCAATATTTGAATTTTCAACGAAATAATGTTTTTATGTTAGTTCTATATATTTTTGATTCCCAAGCCTTTTGCTGCAGACCCGTAAACCTTAAGGTGCTTAAATCTGGTTATCTAGAAGGACTCCCATGAGAACATGGACCCCCTCCACATTTTCGAAAAAACCGTGACGAAAAACTTTTCACTCTTACGTGGCCTTGTGTATGCTTCTTCTTTTTGTTTTTCTCCGCAGACATTTGTTCAATCTGCAGTCGATGGGCTCATGCGATGAATTTCCACAACCCTGAATCGTTGTTTAAACTGGTCCTTATTGTGGCTACTATGGGTACTATGGTATACATCGCTAATATAAATACCGTACCATACACAAGATACAGGTGGGTAAAAAAAACATTTTACCCCATCAAATTCATTTTTTTCTCATAGAATTAACACTGTTTCTTATATTGGGGTTCATCCAGTTATTGAGTTAAGGGGATGAACTACTGTGGATTAGGGTCAGTTTCATTGTTTCATCTTGCCAATCAGTTATGTTCCAAAAGCCAGAAGGGTGTTACACTATGAACATGACTGACAAAGAAAGCGGACAAAATATACAGTTCCTCAGGTAGACAAAGGAACATCCCTTCACTGCTATTATGTAAATATGTGTAGAACAGGTGTCACATGCATATTCACCTTTTTACATAATAGCAGTGAAGAGATGTTCCTTTGTCTACTTGAGGAACTGTATATTTTGTCCGCTTTCTTTGTCAGTCATATTCATAGTGTTAACTCTATTCTAAAATATAAATGTTGAGGCACTTCTGGCTATTGGCGGACCCTGCTCGTTAAGGCACAAAGAACCTAAAGTACTGATACCTCTCTGAATGTTTGCATCTGTCCTTGAGCAGAACATGTTACTTGTTTGAAATTGTAAACAACTACTGATGCAATTACTGGATGTAAATATACCCATGAAAGGTATGTAAAGCACATTCATTTATACATAGTGAATGCATTCCATTAAAACCAGATGGTGGGAGTATTTCTTCGTTAGTGGTAAAATGCCATCCATTAAATTGAAGGAGTCTGGATATAAATCACATTCATTTATACATAGTCAATTCATTCCATTAAAACCAGATGGTGGGAGTATTTCTTCGGTAGTGGTAAAATGCCATCCATGAAATGGAAGGAGTCTGGATATAAATCACATTCATTTATACATAGTCAATGCATTTCATTAAAACCAGATGGTGGGAGTATTTCTTCGGTAGTGGTAAAATGCTATCCATGAAATGGAAGGAGTCTGGATATAAATCACATTCATTTATACATAGTCAATGCATTTCATTAAAACCAGATGGTGGGAGTATTTCTTCGGTAGTGGTAAAATGCTATCCATGAAATGGAAGGAGTCTGGATATAAATCACATTCATTTATACATAGTCAATGCATTTCATTAAAACCAGATGGTGGGAGTATTTCTTCGGTAGAGGTAAAATGCCATCCATGAAATGAAAGGAGTCTGGATGATTCGGGAGTAGGGTGAACTAGGCATTACATGGGTTATTAGGTTTCAAAAGTGCAAGTCGCTACACACCAGACTAGAACTCAAAGTAGCCCATTTTTGTTTATAGAATTTACATCTCTAAAACAATCTTATTTTTAAGTACTTAAAATGTTTTACACATTCCTGTCAAATAAAGTTGAAAATCAATGTCTAAGATACACGTACTGTACATAGTGCAAAACTTATTTAAGTATGTACAATCAATTAAAGCTCTCCTAGCTAACTCTGCCTTGATTTGGAGCCAAGCATAAGTTGCACAAAGAGCCGAGTTGTGTCAGATCCTCCATAAAGAACCAGAAGCTGTCACTTTGAAAATGATAATGCACTATGTGGGATATCTCCATGACTCAATGATCTAATGAAGATTTAAGATGTTTTTTGTGAACTTTGCCAACTACAAGATGTTCAACTAGAATTTACATTAATTGGAAAATCTAATTTAAAGAGGGTTGGAGAGCTCGTGTTTTTGTTTCCTTTTTTTCTTCTTATTTGTTCCTCTATGTGAATAGTTCCATGGATTCTGTTGTGGACCTAATCATTTGTTTAACTGATTCAATTTTGCAGATTTGCTGAATCACACCAAGTCGTCTTACAACATGATCTTTCATTCCTTAGAAAAGAGCATCAATTTAATCATACTCTGGAGGTTCAGGAGCAGAAAACAAGACCGAAGCATCCTCGTCCATTCATCACAATTGCTCCAAATAATTCAGAACTGTCCTTCAGGATAGATCAAAAGTTTAATTTGTCTGTAAGTAAATGTTTGTTTTTATATTTCTCATTAGTCATAAATGGTATTCTTGTCGGTAATGCTGATTTGATATGATGATGAGGAAATTAATTTCTCCTGGTAGTCTGAGATACGAAATTTAGAACTATTTTATAAGGATCAACCTCCTTATACATTATATCTTTTTGTAATAAAAAAACCCAAATATTGATAGCAATCGAAAGTCATCAATAACACCCAAATGATGCACGCTGATAATGGTCTAGTACTTAATTCATACTGGGAATCTCGCTCAACAAGCCTAGCTTTTCTGAGATTTCCCTTTTTCCTCTCTCAGTTATATCAGGGACTTGATAGACAAGGACTGGAATCAAGCCGGCGAAACTCTTGTAATTTATTCAACGCATTCGTGAGTTCTAAAGCGTAACAATGGGATGTGTAACATTCCACTTGGCTTTGAAGTTCCATGCTCCGAACCGCGCTTCCACTGCGGGGACTTTCGGAAGCCATGCACCAGTTTTACATTTATTACAAAATATTAAATTACCGGCAAAATTTCAGTGTAAATCAAAAACTTTATATGGGGATTGTATTGGGAATAGTGCATCAAACAAATTTTCAAATTTAGAACTCCGTCCTTCCTGTAATTTGTGTGCCAGAGTTGGTAAAAGAAAAATTACATCCTGACAAAAAAAAAAAAAAAAAAAAAGGATGATGCGCTAATTTGTGCATGCTTTAATGTCCCGTTATTTGATCCATGATTTACAATCTTCAATAACATTAAGTTCGCTAATGCGTGTTTTCGCGTGTTTTTTTGTATTTTTACACTTTAAAAAAGGTTGAAATTACACAAGTTTGTGTTCGCTTGTTCTACTATTTACACATTCAACAATGGATGAGAAATCATTGGGAGGGACAGCGAACAATTGCTGTGATACCATTTTCTGATGTAGGAATTCTAAATCCTGAAATTTCATGTGCTCTTTTATTCTACCACCTGGTAAACAGTTGCAGATTAGCGCAAAACTTTTCGGCGGCGTGGAGCATGGGGTCAAAGGAGAGCGGCTTGATTCCAGTCCTTGTCTATCAAGTCCCTGGTTAAATCAATCAATATAAAATATTTTGTCTTATTCTCAAACTTAAATGTACTCTGTAACCTTATTTTATTACGGGTAAACCTATCAGTATTTCGTTACTTGAATAATTTGTTTGCTCTATTAATATAGTGTAATATTGTATGGTTTATATATGTCGTTTTCATTTGTGGATATTTGAGTGGAAAAATAAATCAAATCAAATCAAATCAAATCTTTAAATAGCAACAAACATCAAACTCCATTTTACAGACGATCAGCCATGCATGAAGTCTTTCGTCTTCTCTTTTGTAAGGGTGGACAGCCAGTGAAAACGAATTCGTTTAATTAAATTATAGAAATGCTTCTGCTAGAGATTACTTTATTACCAGCCTACATATACTTTACTGATCTCTGAGAAGTGTATAACTTTTGTTTTTAAGTGGCCCAAACATTGTCGAGCATGTGTGCAGCGCTTTGTAACTGCAAGGAAAAGGCTCTATATCAAATATCTTTTTAATTGGATTGGATTGGATTGGAAATGCAAGCATTACATTAAACTAAAAGAACTTTGTTATTCCTGGCTCATTTTTCCTGATTGAGGTGTCATATGAAAGGGCAGAAAATGAACTTTTTGGAAATGTGATTTTCTCTTTGGAATTCAGATACAGTCCGCCAATAGACTTGTTGGTACCCTTTCTTCAATTTGTTTTTAATCACTCATGAGTGAAATATGTTTTAGATGAGTTGCACCAAATGAAAGAGGAGAATGTAAGCTTTACAAATATGTGTCATTTATAAATTATAATTGTGATTAAGTTAAGATAAAACATCGATAATTCTCGGTTCCGTCTTTCTGGGACACCCTGTATAATGAACTCTTATCTATCCATCCATTTATTCATTCAACATGGTGGCTGCGGTGCGATAACGGATGATAATATATATAATCGAATTGGTTAAAGGGCCCCTCTAACCAAAACGGGCTAAAAATGAAAAAAAAAAGACATGTAGAATAATTTTTGACGGAGATTTCGAACATGACAATGATTTTTCTAAGAAATCATCAATAATTCTGGAATCTATAGCTTTAAAATTGACGACTCAGAACGCGCAGAAAAAAGCCAAGTTTCTTTGATGACGCATTTGACGTCACTACAGGCGCCTCATCGGTGAGAAGGAGGGAGATTTAGCATTATAATATCTTTAAAAAGGCAAACTATTATATTATTTGAGGAAAAAAAAGACTTTATTCGAAAAATAATACGCACTCGATAATCCCAGTACGTTTCTGGCAATTTCGTCATTCCTAATTATTAAATTATGAAATTATCAAATCGGACATGCCTGCAATGACGTCAAATGCGTCTTCAAGCCACGTGACCGTATTACCTTCTTTCGAGGGGCGTAGTCCAGCAAGCGTGAGAACTTTGAAAAATGGATGGCTAGTATTATTTTTATAGTCAATTCAGAGATTTTCTGAAAAATCAGAGGCTGGAATATTAATAAGTAGAGGACAATGTATTCATGTTTTGAAAGGCTATGTTAGTTGGGTTAGAGTGACCCTTTAAGGATCTCTTGTATTCAATGGAGGCTCTTGATATTCAAGATATAATACACATATCTCTCATATATAGGTTATATATTGATTCAATAACCAATGTACAACTCTAGTGCTTTTATATCACTTCAATGTCAAAGGTTGGTTTACTGTCCAAAAAACAACAACTCATCTCTGTACAAAAGAACCAACTCAGGTGATGACAGCAGCTTTTTTGTAATACACATGTTCATGTATTAGGATGTTGTTCTTCTTTAAACAAGTGACAGTATATGATAACAATATTTCATAAGTCTCATATACATGTATGGACATTATTCAGATTTCATTTCTTTGACACTGAAACAGATGGTCAGAATAAGCATGAAAAGTTCGAATTTAACACTATATGATACCTTTTTTGTGTAGATAAAAATGTGTGAATAAGTTAAATTGAAACAGACACAATTAATGATGAGTCAAGTACATAAGAAGCTAAGCTGTGTAAATGGCAAAGGTTACACTTATATTAGATATGCAGTTATGCACTCAGCAACACAAACTATATCTGTTATTCTACCTTTTGAACAATTCCTTTGAAAATATTCTTGCTAATTTCAGTTGACTTTGTATGTGTATTGTATAGTGTATTGCTGTGCAGTGATTTGCTGTGTAGTGTATTGCTGTGTAGTGTATTACTGGGTAGTATATTACAGGAACTTGGAAATATCGTTTTTCAACATCATTATCATCATGATTTCATGAATAAGCTTATTTAATGTTTCATAAACCCTTGTTTCTTCAAACAGTCGTGTCCGTATTCATTGTATGCCAAACTACAGGAGTCGCACTGGGCTGCCCGGTACTATCGGCCAGGTGTAAAGATGATTATGACAAATGGCAATATTAACCAGGAAGAATATCAACGCTTGAAAACATACCATATGCCTTTCGGATTCCATTATAGAAAAAAACTCGAATTTAAAGGTGAGAGTGCTGTGGGGGAAAATGGAGAATGAACCGTGTAGTGATGTAAATATATGTAGAGTAAATGTTCTTTACAAACAAAAAAGCCAATTTGTTCTGGAAACTGAATTTAAACATTTTTGTTCTGTTATCTATTTATTACCACTTTGCCCATGTATATATTTATTAGTCCAAGTTATTTTTGTCCCATACAGTCCAACCAACAACATCAAAGTTTGTAGTATATCGGATGATACTATCAACTTGATACCTTTTCTAGTATACTATTATCTTAGATCAGACTAAATAACAAGGAAACTGACGCTTGTGATGATATCATTTTTTTGTTTTTCTTTATTCTCATTAATCTGGGACTGCAAATATTCAAATACCTTGGACTGAACATATGTCTGAACATAGATAATACTCAAAGAACCAAATTATGTTGAGAATGCTTTTTATTTCATCGTTTGCATCAGAGCTCTCCACAACATTGAAACTATTTTCGGAGGAGGAATCCGTTCTAGATTTCGGGAATCATCCGAGACCTCGATGCCTGAGCTGTGCAGTCGTGGGAAACGGAGGAATATTGAAAGGATCTGGCATGGGCGAGGAAATAGACAACCATAGCATGGTGTTCAGGTAAAAAATCTTGTGGAATTCAATGACATGTTTGTATTTTGATCACTTACGTACATGCCTCAGCTGTTGCTAGTACCATATGTATATTCCCAGGACAATGTTGTCGGATAAAGCTGTTGTCTGTTTGATGATTTTGCTTGTTTTTAATGATATGTACCCGCTGTCTATTTTAAAATTGAAGTACTTCGTTATTTTTATGATGTAATCACAGACACATGCACAGCCCAATTGAGGTAACTTTCTCTTTATAAATGAACATGCCTTCCTATACTTAATTCTCTCCTCATTTTTTTTTCCTTCTCTCTGTTCCATTTACTATTTTTGTTCTTTCCTATCAACTTTCTGTTATATAAAATGTAATTTTCATAATAATATCTATAATGTTCTCTCGGTAACTGTGTTAATTTATTATGGGCGTTCCCAACTCAAGCTATGCTTTCCGGGTTTTCGCCTCCTTCCGTATCTGAATTATTTACTGTATACTCTATGTTGAAATAATTGTTACATATATCATGTGTATATACATTGTGTTTCATATTGTACTGTTGAGAAGGAAATAAATGTTAATAAATACAAAAATACAAAATACCAGTGTCTTGATTTGAATAATTTGTAATACAATGAAGTACATTTAGCTCATGTGAAATTAGCATGAGTGTGTATTAAAGAGGAGGTTGAGTTCTGGGAATAGGTGAACAATAATTTGTGCGCGTTATCATTCTTATTATGCAAGTGTGGAAGAACATCAGATAAGACATGTTCCCCGAAAAGCATAGCTCTTCAAATGCCTTCATATTCCAAATATGTCATGTAACCATGGCTGTTTGCGTTCGTCTTCGCTCATCGCAGCCCGCTCCAATGCCTTCTGTTCTCCGGTCTTTCCTACATGTCAACAAGGGAGACTTTGACCACCTGCGGACTCTTCTTCATCTCATTCCCTGGAACTCATTTCTAGACCCTTGTAATGTTGAAGAAAGTTCTGAACTATTCTTAGATCTTTTTAATGCAGCAATTAAAGAATCGATTCCACAATCATCTATAAGCGTAAATCCAAATGCTCACCATGGATCACAGCTGAACTCAAGAAACTTATTTCTAAGAAACACTGTCTGTTCAGAAACGCTAAAAGAACTAAAGCTTCTACTGACTGGGTTACATACAAAACTATCAGGAATCAGGTGAAAACCCTCACAAGGAAAGCTTACTGGACTTATGTTAACACGTTATTTGCACGTAAAGACAACAGGAAGAGTTTTTGGTCATTTGTACGTAGTCGTAAACAATCACTACCTCCTCCTAAATTTAAGTATAATGAAGCACAGTTTACTCAACCAGATGATATAGCTGCAGCTTTCAATTCTCATTTCTCTTCAGTTTTTTCCCCTCCTTCTACTCTACCTACTGAAGCTCCTGAGTGCACCTTGCCTATCTCTGAACTTAATCGTTTAACAGTATCTGATACAGATGTCAGCTCAGCTCTCTCCAGATTACCTGTAAATAAATCTCCCGGGCCAGACGGTATTTCACCAAATGTTCTCTCTAAAGTAGCTTCTGAAATTTCACATCCCTTGTCAATTCTGTTCAATGCATCTCTGAGTTGTGGTAAAGTTCCTTCTTCATGGAGAAAATCCCATATTACTCCTGTATTCAAGAATGGTGATAGGTCGTTGGTCTCTAACTACCGCCCAGTAGCCCTTACTTCTGTGTTATGTAAAGTTCTAGAGAAACTTGTAGTCAACTGCATACAGGAACATGTAGGGTTATACGGTCTGATGAGTAAACACCAACATGGATTCACTAAAGGTAAAAATTGTGTAACACAACTTGTAAACTTGGTACATAATTGGGCAGCCTCACTAGACAAACCACGCCCTCCACACATTGATGCAATTTTTCTTGACATGTCAAAGGCTTTTGATAGAATGCCTCACAATATCCTCCTATCCAAGTTAGCAACCCAGTACAATATTCGTGGTAACATATGGAAGTGGGTACGTTCCTTTCTATCAAATCGGCTCCAAAGAGTAATGTTCCTGGGTTCTCTCTCTTCTTGGAGTAATGTCCCTTCTGGTGTGCCCCAGGGTAGTGTAATTGGACCGCTACTTTTTAATCTATTTGTCAACAATGTTATCTCTGATGTTTCCTCCGATCTTTTTCTTTTTGCTGACGATATGTTACTGTTTCGTACAATTCGTTCACATGATGATGAAATGCAATTGCAACATGACTTAGACTCACTCCATCAATGGACAATTACAAATGGCATGTCATTCAATCCATCCAAAACGAAAGTGATGCATATAACTAGGAAGCGGAACATCCAAAATGCCGTCTATACCCTGGGTGACACACTGCTTTCTTCTGTCACTTCTTACAAATATCTTGGTATTGTAATAGGTTCAAACCTCTCTTGGAACATTCAGGTTGATGCAATTACTGCACGCGCGAGTCGTCTTCTTGGGTTTATAAGAGTTGTAGCCCGTGGTTCGTCCACCTCTGCTATATTTGCCCTCTACAAGGCCTTGGTACTGCCAATACTTGAATATGGCATCCCTGCATGGCATCCCAATACCCTAAAACAAACACAACAATTAGAAAGAATCCAACGTATAGCAACGCGCGTTGCTCTTAAACAGAGAAGAGGAGAAATGCCGTATGAAGAAAGGTTAAGGGTTCTCAACTGGTCTACCTTGTCAGCTCGTAGAGATTATCTTTTATGTTCATTTACCTTCAAATGTCTGTACTTTTGTTGTGACTGTGAAACACTAATAGAAAACACAGCCATTAGCAAGAGACGCCTCTTTACACTGTCCTCATTCATCAGCAATCACGAACACAGGCCCTGTTCCTGTCCGCTTCCCGGAGATTTCCTCGGGTATGGGATGAATTACCGTTAGAGGTTAGGGATGCATCGGTGGTCTCCTCACTTTCATCCTTTCTACTCTCTATGAAGCGGTCCCTTCTCGATTCTAACTAATTTTCAAACTGAGAGGGGCTTCCTCACTGAGAGTGGGGGATTCCTCCTTTTCTTTAATAATCATTGTTTATCAATATCCAAGAACTTAGTGAAACACTGGATTCAGAATGATATCAATATTACTTGTTTAATTTTTTTTTTCTTTCTTTTTTTTTCTCTTTCAATGATACAATGATTATATTAATTGAACCTGGAACAATGGTCCACATTGATAGCTTCATATCCACATTATGCCACTCTTCTTAAATGATAACACCATAGGCCCTACTCAATATTTTGTGAATGATTATCAATCCTAATGCTTATTGCACCTTTAATTTCTGCAAAAATTGTACATTATTGTGGTACATGACGTTTTATAATTTCCTTGATTGTATAGCCCAAAACAATATTTACGCTCTATTCATATGTATATTTTTGTTATATACAAGAAATTGCTGGTCAGATTTACTTTGAACAATTACACATCTTTTCTTTCTTTTTTTTAATTAGAATTTCTTTGAATGAGACACCGTTGGATCAATTGAATAATGACGATTTATGTTAATTGTGTTCTGGTTATTTTAAGTTTTAAGTTTTTTCTGCATACAAATCTTAAAGCACTCTATTCATTGCAGCTTCATATCCTCTTAATGCATTTATCGAAATTTAATTTAATCATGATTTTCTGAATGAGTGTTTGTAATTATTTTGTATACTTATATAATGTGAACCTTGCAATATATTCTATTATGTCTCGGAATGGCATGTGAGGGTGCACATGCCCCCGGGCAACAGGGAAGAATTTCGCTTTTGTGCACCCTGACCCACATGCTATTCCTTCTTTATCTTACTTTGTATTTTTCCTATTTCACTCTGTATACACCTATATACACTGTACATGCTGAATGTGTTTTTATGGTCGAATAAATAATAATAATAATAATAATAATAACCAGGGGCGTCGCTAGACCTTTTTCAGTGGGGGGGTGTAGAGGCCAATGATTACCGACAAAACTAGCGACCAATTACCGACAAAATTAAATGTCAAATATCTACAAATTTAACCCTATAAACCCGGGGCCGAAGGCTAATAGTTTTATCTATGGACTATCTATGGTACTTGCATAAGCGCAAATGGTCATTTTCCTGGACGACATAAATATACGAATGATTTCGTTAACTAAGTCAGCATCATAGCTGATATATTTTAATGCAGGCGCGGAGCTAGGATCTTATTTTAGGGCGGTAGTGAGCAAGCGAATCACTTAAAGAGCGCTCATTAGGGGGTGTGGGTGATAGGCCTCTAAATTATTAGGAAAAGAAGACGATTTATTGGCTTTCTCGACTGTTAATCCTTGTCTAAATGAAGTTTCCCCCCCCCCCCCTACCGCGCAAAACCTTTGAAGTTCCATTAAATTATTATGAAAAGAAGACGATTTGCTGTACCGTTCTCTACTGTTAATCCTTGTCTGAATGAAGCTTTCCCCCTCCGCGCGAAGCGCGAAAATTTTGACGTTTTATTAAATTATTAGAGAAAGTAGACGATTCGTTGAACCTTGCTCGACTCTTGATCCTAGTCTGAATGAAGCTTTCCCCTCCCCGCGAAGCGCGAAAATTTTGACGTTTCATTAAATTATTAGAGAAAGAAGACGATTCGTTGTACCGTTCTCGACTCGTCTAAATGAAGTTTTCTCCCTTCGCGCGAAGCGCAGAATTTTCGGCGTTTCATCACAATATAGAGAAAGAAGACGATTCGTTTGTACCGTTTTCGACTCTTAATAAGCCCTAATTGTCTGAATTCAGTTTCCCCCTTTAGCGCAAAGCGCGAAAGCTTTGACGTTTCCTTAAAATATTAGAGAAAGAAGACGATTCATTGTACCGTGCTCGACTCGTCTAAATGAGGTTTCCCCCCCCTTCCCCCCTCCCGCGCGAAGCGCGAAAGATTTGACGTTTCATTAAATTATTATGAAAAGAAGACGATTTGCTGTACCGTTCTCGACTGTTAATCCTTGTCTGAATTCAGTTTCTCCTCCTCTCGCGCAAAGCGCGGAAGTTTTGACGTTTCATTAAACTATTAGAGAAAGAAGACGATTCGTTGTACCGTTCTCGATTCGTCTAAATGAAGTTTTCTCCCTTCGCGCGAAGCGCGGAATTTTCGGCGTTTCATCACAATATAGAGAAAGAAGACGATTCGTTTGTACCGTTTTCGACTCTTAATAAGCCCTAATTGTCTGAATTCAGTTTCCCCCTTTAGCGCAAAGCGCGGAAGCTTTGACGTCTCCTTAAAATATTAGAGAAAGAAGACGATTCGTTGTATCGTTCTCGACTCGTCTAAATGAGGTTCCCCCCCCCCCCCCCTCCCGCGCGAAGCGCGAAAGATTTGACGTTTCATTAAATTATTATGAAAAGAAGACTATTTGCTGTACCGTTCTCGACTGTTAATCCTTGTCTGAATTCAGTTTCTCCTCCTCTCGCGCAAAGATTCGTTTGTACCGTTTTCGACTCTCAATAAGCCCTATATGGTGTACTGTTTTCGACTCTTAATCCTTATCTGAATTCAGTTGTCCCTCTTCCGCGCAAAGCGCGGAGGGTTTGGCGTTTCATTAAATTATTAGAGAAAGTAGACGATTCGTTGAACCGTGCTCGACTCTTAATCCTTGTCTGAATAAAGCTTCCCCCTCCCGCGCGAAGCGCGAAAATTTTGACGTTTCATTAGATTATTAGAGAAAAAAGATGATTCGTTGTACCGTTTTCGACTCTTAATAAGCCCTAATTGTCTGAATTCAGTTTTCCCGCAAATTTTTTGGGGCGTTTCATCACAATATAGAGAAAGGAAGACGATTCGTCGTACCGTTGTTGACTCTTAAACATTGTTTGAATGTAGTCTCCCCGAAAATTTTCTCCTCCTCTCGTGCAAAGCGCGGAAGTTTTGACGTTTCATTAAATTATTAGAGAAAGAAGACGATTCGTTGTACCGTTTTCGACTCTTAATAAGCCCTAATTGTCTGAATTCAGTTTCCCCCTTTAGCGCGAAGCGCGGAAGCTTTGACGTTTCCTTGAAATATTAGAGAAAGAAGACGATTCGTTGTACCGTTCTCGACTCGTCTAAATGAGGTTTCCCCCCCCCCTCCCGCACGAAGCGCGAAAGATTTGACGTTTCATTAAATTATTAGAGAAAGAAGACGATTTGCTGTACTGTTCTCGACTGTTAATCCTTGTCTGAATTCAGTTTCTCCCCTCCCGCGCGAAGCGCGGAAGTTTTGACGTTTCATTAAATATTAGAGAAAGAAGACGATTCGTTGAACCGTTTTCGACTTTTAATAAGCCCTAATTGTCTGAATTCAATTTCCCCTCTCGCGCGAAGCGCGGAAGCTTTGACGTTTCATTAAATTATTAGAAAAAGAAGAAGATTTGTTTGTACCGTTTTCGACTCTCAATAAGCCCTATTTGGTGTACTGTTTTCGACTCTTAATCCTTATCTGAATTCAGTTGTCCCTCTTCCGCGCAAAGCGCGGAGGGTTTGGCGTTTCATTAAATTATTATGAAAAGAAGACTATTTGCTGTACCGTTCTCGACTGTTAATCCTTGTCTGAATTCAGTTTCTCCTCCTCTCGCGCAAAGATTCGTTTGTACCGTTTTCGACTCTCAATAAGCCCTAAATGGTGTACTGTTTTCGACTCTTAATCCTTATCTGAATTCAGTTGCCCCTCTTCCGCGCAAAGCGCGGAGGGTTTGGCGTTTCATTAAATTATTAGAGAAAGTAGACGATTCGTTGAACCGTGCTCGACTCTTAATCCTTGTCTGAATAAAGCTTCCCCCTCCCGCGCGAAGCGCGAAAATTTTGACGTTTCATTAGATTATTAGAGAAAAAAGATGATTCGTTGTACCGTTTTCGACTCTTAATAAGCCCTAATTGTCTGAATTCAGTTTTCCCGCAAATTTTTTGGGGCGTTTCATCAGAATATAGAGAAAGGAAGACGATTCGTCGTACCGTTGTTGACTCTTAAACATTGTTTGAATGTAGTCTCCCCGAAAATTTTCTCCTCCTCTCGTGCAAAGCGCGGAAGTTTTGACGTTTCATTAAATTATTAGAGAAAGAAGACGATTCGTTGTACCGTTTTCGACTCTTAATAAGCCCTAATTGTCTGAATTCAGTTTCCCCCTTTAGCGCGAAGCGCGGAAGCTTTGACGTTTCCTTGAAATATTAGAGAAAGAAGACGATTCGTTGTACCGTTCTCGACTCGTCTAAATGAGGTTTCCCCCCCCCCTCCCGCACGAAGCGCGAAAG
This sequence comes from Strongylocentrotus droebachiensis, assembly GCA_035222895.1. Lineage (NCBI taxonomy): Eukaryota > Metazoa > Echinodermata > Echinoidea > Camarodonta > Strongylocentrotidae > Strongylocentrotus > Strongylocentrotus droebachiensis. The sequence continues at coordinate 15,298 of JAVYIG010001944.1, read as the reverse complement.
ATTTGACGTTTCATTAAATTATTAGAGAAAGAAGACGATTTGCTGTACTGTTCTCGACTGTTAATCCTTGTCTGAATTCAGTTTCTCCCCTCCCGCGCGAAGCGCGGAAGTTTTGACGTTTCATTAAATATTAGAGAAAGAAGACGATTCGTTGAACCGTTTTCGACTTTTAATAAGCCCTAATTGTCTGAATTCAATTTCCCCTCTCGCGCGAAGCGCGGAAGCTTTGACGTTTCATTAAATTATTAGAAAAAGAAGACGATTTGTTTGTACCGTTTTCGACTCTCAATAAGCCCTATTTGGTGTACTGTTTTCGACTCTTAATCCTTATCTGAATTCAGTTGTCCCTCTTCCGCGCAAAGCGCGGAGGGTTTGGCGTTTCATTAAATTATTAGAGAAAGTAGACGATTCGTTGAACCGTGCTCGACTCTTAATCCTTGTCTGAATAAAGCTTCCCCCTCCCGCGCGAAAATTTTGACGTTTCATTAGATTATTAGAGAAAGAAGATGATTCCGTTTTCTACTCTTAATAAGCCCTAATTGTCTGAATTCAGTTTTTGGGGGCGTTTCATCACAATATAGAGAAAGGAAGACGATTCGTCGTACCGTTGTTGACTCATAAACATTGTTTGAATGTAGTCTCCCCAAAAATGTTAAATCTCTGATTTCTTTAGCTGATATTATAGGAAAGTGAAACTTCGAGAAAATACAAGTGTTATAGTTGTAGTCACTCTTGAAGTCGTCACAGCGGATAAAAAGTCACAGTTCGTAGTGAAAAAAAACTTGTCGGCCGACCGACAATATACATCTCACCGACTTCAAACTTCTGCATTGATATAGTACACGAGGATCGAGCAAGAATACTGACACAGCTGACCCGACATAGCAACATATTTACCCGTGTCTTTCTTGCTCCCTCGACGAGACGACTCCACCCAACAACCCCCTTCTTTCTTTTACTCCCACTCCTCCTCTCTCAGGCTCTTACCTCTCCTCTCTCTCCTCTCTTTCACCCCCGTTTCTTTTGTTTCCCTTTTACTCTTTTTTCTCTTTTTTCCCTTTTCTTTTTTTTCCTTTCTTTCCTCTCCTCCCTCTTTTTCTTTTTTCTCTTTCTTTCTTCTCTTTCTTTCCTTTCTTTTCTTTTCTTTTCCTTTCTTTCCTTTCTTTCTTTTCTTTTCCTTTTCTTTTTTCTTTTCTTTCCCTTTCCCTCTCTTTTTTCCGCTCCTCCTTTTCTCTTTTTTCCCGACGGCAGCGCAATTTTACCGACAATATCCTGACAGGTGGAGGGGTGTCGCACCCCCACACCCCCCCCCCCCTTTGGCGACGCCCCTGCATGTAACATCGTAAAACTCGGGGGGGGGTAGGATTTTTACGCCACGTGTTCGTGTAGTCCCATATACATCTTTCTGTGTACAGTGTTTGTAACTTTACCAAGACTGGGCCAAATTTCTTATCATTTTGATGATTCCAGAACCTTGCAATACACACAAATTCTTATATGCTAGATGATCAACCTTTTCTGGTCGATTTTTTCACAATGCAATCCCATGGCCAGAACTCAACTTCATCTTTAAAGAGGACTATTTATATGACCCTCAGGATTATTGCTGATGGAAATACATGTGATATGTTGTTAAAGAACTTCATTCTGCAGTGTTCAATGATATAAGAATGTTGAAAAGGAGCTATTGAATATTTATAACCTATGAAATGCCTTTGTAAAACTACCGTTCATGAAGTATTACTATGTTAATTACTTTCTTATTATCAACGTTCGGAAATATATCCATAGCCTTAGGATAATCACTCATGTAGATGTAATTTGTTGTTTCTTTTCCCCCTTTATTTGTAGAGTATTTCAAACAAACTCCCTAGTCTGACCCGACAAAAATATTCGTTTGCAATAAAAAGCAAACATAAAAAAAACTCTATTATTGTTGTCTATGATATGCTTGATCTAAGCAAAATCAGCAGTAACATAAAATATTTAAGGATGTCATTTATAACAAAAACTGCAGAGGCTTTCAACACCTCACAATTATTAACTGGTTGTGTGTTACCCTATTAGGAGTATCCAAATACTAGCAAATTCAGGATATATCAATTAACTAACACAGTATCGTTACTTTTGAATGAAATCAAGAACTGAAGGTGAAATTCCTCCATTTTATTTCAGAGTTAACAATTGTGTCAGGAGAGGCTTTGAACACGATGTTGGTAATCGGACAACGCACTATGTATTCATGGACAGATCCCTCATCCATACGAAACAGGCTGATATACCAACAGATAAGGTAGACAGTTTAGTTGAACGTCACATGTTCTGCAGCGACAATTGCTCCGAAAATAATGTCCTACTCTAAACAAATACCTAACTTCAAACCTGGACCACACCCTTTAAGCCTTTAACACCCTTTAACCCTAACACTCACCCCTACCCCCTCCCCCCCCCCCCCCCAACCTCACATAATACCGCATTGCAACCTTAAAGGGATTGGGTAACTTTGCCTCAGATTCTAAAAGAAAATCCTGGATTTAGCTCATGCTGCAATCATAAATCTTTAGGTCATACATGAATCCCATGACTTTTACAAGCCAATCGCCCGTCTGATTATCAAGATATCTTCGACTGGAATTAGAAATGTCAAAATTCGTATTCCTAAAGGTTTTCATAAAACTACAGTCTATCGGGGAAAATGAGTATGGTAAAACCGGTCACTCAAAGATTTTTACTTTTATTGAGGAACTTCATGATCATTTTGAAGCGCAATTTTTTGTTTAGGGCTTCAATATTACACCACATCACAGACACTGACAATACGTAAGGCCATGCATCTCAGATTTAACATTGCTATTAAAGCGATGCCTTTAAATGTAACATTACATTTTTTATGAAGTGAAGCCTGGAACAATTGTCGCTGGAGTAAATGTTGGGTCACCAGATGATCTAAAGCCTGTTCCATGCCTGTAAGAAGTTGCATCTTTGATTGATTTAAACAAAAAATCTTATAAAACATAGTATTTTTGCCATACAATAATAAATTACATGTATTTAGGTGGTCAATGTAAAGTTCGCTGAAATGTTGATTCAGTCACAATTAATGCTTATGATGAAACATACCTGATATATTTCCTCTATATATAGAGAGAGAAATATGCCACTAAAATCTCCTTTAAATATTCGCTCATGCTGTTGTAATTATAACAGAACTATTTAAATCACTTTCATATCAAATAGCCACTTACAAAACAAAAAACAAAAAAACAAAAGAGCATTTCCTTTCCTCCAACAAACCTAATTACAATAATGTTTAATATTAGGCCTTGTCAAAGAATAGGCTGAAGCTGTTCATCTGGCACTCATCTCAGTAAAGCATGTAGGCCTTGTGTACGTTTTATTTGTTTGATTTTTTGTATTATATTTAAATTTGATTATACTGAAGTTTTATGTATTGCACTCATATGTTTGAGTTAACTGGATGTGTAAGCAATGTGTATGTGTTCTTTGTTTGTTATGTGTGAAGTATATTTCATATAATCATTGCTTTGTTCTCACAGGGTATCAAGTGGGTCTTCCTGCCTTGTAGATTAGACGACTATCACTACATCTCAGAGGTCGCCAAGGGAACCAACCCTAAACAGAAGCTGAAAGCTCAAGCCGCAGACATCAGACTAATGCACCCAGACTTTGTCAGATATGTTCACAAAGTGTGAGTTCTCTTTCAGCCCTTATGGCCCGAATTCACAAAGGAGGTTTGTCGACAAACCTCCTTTTGTTTCGACAAACCTCCTTTTGTTATTTACAAACCAGGTTTGTAGAAAACACGTCAAAACGCGTCATATGACGTACGAAAACCATGGTCTGAGGACAAACCTGCTTCGTGAATTCGGGCCAAAGTCATTGATTTCTCAAAATCAGTCTTTTGTCTCTCATTCACACTGCCGGGAACGGCCCAGTGCCTTAACACAATGTCACACGCGGCAGTCCACGCTCTCGTCGTGTAAATCTAAAAGTCCCTATGGCTACTTATCAGAACATACTGTTTCATGATTTAGGAATTGTACATAATCATTAAAAAACTGTAACTATCTCTCGTACTCTTTAGTCTTTTCTTGTAGAGGGTATATGGGAAATTATTATAGCATCAGTAGAAGTGTTTTATTTGTTTTTGTCTTCTTGACTGTGAATTAGAATTTTCTTGGGTCCAAATCCAGGGAACCGTTTCACAAAGCCTTCTTTCAATAACGAATGACAAACATCAGTGACAAATCTACTGATAACCAATCAGAAGCAAGGATTTCAGAAGCTTATAACAAAAACTGTCATTTGTCACTGATGACAAGTTTTGTGAAACGCCCCCCTGGTATGTTGCAAGGTCCAAAGACAAGGAATTTTATCTACCAACATTTCAGTCAACCCAGGTGAAGTGAATGGGTGCCTGGGATTAACAAACTCTTTTAATTATTTTATTTTATTTATTTTATTAAAAAGATAAAAACGGAATGACAAAGAAAAAAGTAAAGAATGTCATGATATGACCCTTATTCTATATTCCCCTTCTATATCGATGGCCTTGTTCTCCCACATGTCATCATTCAAGCAGGACCCCTTCCTAGTCCCCTCTCCTCTCCATACCACTGTACATATCTATCCCCTATACATATCCGCACTTAATTTGATGATGTCGTGGACGAGTGGATGCGTCGCCGGACTGTCGATCACAAGGTCCGCGGTTCAAATCCCGACGCGGCACTAATGTCCTTTGGCAAGACATTGATCTTCATTTGCCACACTCCACCCAGGTGAAGTAAATGGGGACCGGTAGGAAAGGAATTCCTTGAATGCTGTGAGCACCGAAATCGGTAGCCTAGCAGAGCCGGGGTAATATTAGGGACTTTTAGATTTGCGTGGACTGATACGTGTGACGTCCATTCAAGGCAGTGCATTAAAAGGACGTTGATCGTAGTAATCCACATTGTCTTTGTGCAAATCTATAAGTCCCTAATGAAGTGCTTTGAGCACCCTGCAGTGTGGATATGTGCGCTATATAAATATCCATTATTATTATTATTATTATTATTATTTCAGCTGGATGCAGACCAAGTCCTTTCGTCCGAGTACGGGTTTCGTGATGTTCATGACGGCTCTCCAATCTGGATGTGATTCTCTCAGTGTGTATGGCATGGGATTTAACAAGAAGTACTCGGGATACTATTACGATAAAAAGTTCCATACCTACGAGAATACATCAAGTAGCCATGATTTTTCAAGAGAGGTGAAAATCCTGAAGGAATTGGACAAAGCTGGTATTATTAAGTGGTACAAGAGGGATGTCCCTGAATTTCTCTCGTAGCTATTGCAGACACACTATGAACATGACGGACAAAGAAAGAGGACAAAATATACAGTTCCTCACTCTATCCTCAACAATAGCTGTGGTAGACAAAGGAACATCCCTTCACTGCTATTATGTAAAACTGTGTAGAACAGGTGAATATGCACGTGACACCTGTTCTACACATTTTTACATAAAAGCAGTGAAGGGATGTTCCTTTGTCTACCACAGCAATTGTTGAGGGTAGAATGAGGAACTGTATATGTTGTCCTCTTTCTTTGTCCGTCATGTTCATAGTGATTGTAGGCAAGATGTACTGTTTTTGTCACATGTTATATTTTCCCTGTTTTTGTATTATTGGAATATTTATGAGCTGACTAAAAGATATTTTGGGGCACGTAGAAATACATTGTATTCTTTGGACTTTATATATCTTACAAGGCTGCAGGAGGAAAAAATACCCCACATGCATACAAGGTTTAATATGTATTGTGAGAAAGATAGAAGAACTTTCAATTACTTTTCATATATATGTACTGAATTGTAACATATTCGATAAGAGTATATGAAACTCATATTTTAATAAAGTATAACCACATGGAACCTTTAACACACAACAAAATATTTATTGGTGAGTGGTACACTTTAAGAACACACCATAAAATCTACCCGACAGGCGTTTTCCTATCACCTTCCTAGAACGAGAACACGCTTTGCTCAAAATAACTTAATATATGCAAGTCCCAAGTTCTGGAATTCTCTCGATTCTACGAATAAAAGGTCTGTACATGTAAGTTATCATGGTTTCAGATGAAAATTGAAATGTTATTATTTGAATACATATTGTCATTCCTGATTCCTGACTATTTTTGTCTCCAAGCTGTTTTCTTTTGTTGATTACAATGATTAAATAACGGTATGGCTATACCAACTATGTACATACACTCTAAGAAAAAAGGGTGCAAAAAAGGGTGCAAAATAAGAGTTTGCACCCTTTACATAAAAATGAACCCTATTGAAGGAAAAGGGGTTCAAAAAAGGGTGCAATATAAGATTTTGCACCCTTCCCACAAAAATGAACCCTAACAACCCAAAAAGGTGCAAAATAAAAGTTTGCATATTGCATGCATATTCATGATTCCTTTCCACGTGTTCACATACAAATACATTTATCATATGATTTGTTAAGCAAATTATGACAATGTACATCAATTTTGTGATTTGTATTCTCCTTCGGCAATCATTAACCAATAGATTATTTTGTCTGATCATGTTACAATTACATTCACGTTTTAGCAATATATATATTGATTATATGATTACTAACCAAGAAACATCATGCATGTTTAATATGTATATGTGTACGAGTAAATGTCACGAGTATTCCTCGATGATGGGTGCAGGGTTGCACCTTTTAAAGGGTGCAGGATTGAACCCCTTAAGGTGCTGCTATTGCATCGGTTTGCACCCCTAAAGGAGCGGGATTGAACCATTAAGGGTACTAAAATGTCTCCTAAAAGGTTCATTCTGGCACCCTCCTAAAGGGTGCAGGATTTAACCCCTAAAGGTGCTGCTATTGTTGCATCGGTTTGCACCCCTAAAGGTGCAGGATTGAACCGGGGTACTAACATTTCCCCCAAAAGGTTCAATCTGGCACCCTTTTGAAGGGTGCAGGATTGCACCTTTAAAAAGGGTGCAGGATTTAACCCCTAAAGGTGCTGCTATTGTTGCATTGGTTTGAACCCCTAAAGGTGCATAGTTGCACCATTTTTTCTTAGTGTGTATAATACTCATATTGAGAACAAACTACATTGTACTATTGTTTCAATAAGCTGCATATATTCACTTCACGTTCCCTTGTCTTTTGTAGTTAAATGTGAGTATCGTTTCATGTATCTCTGTAATCTGCCTTTCACTGTTTTAGTGTGTATTTGTATTTTATTAACCTAACTTTAGATAATATTGTCATTTGTAGTTTAAGGAGCCTATCCACAACAAGTTCTGCTTTTCATAGGCTCCGCCACTATATCTCTTAAGTTCAACTCAAGGACAATATTCTAAATATTGTGTACCGGTATTGTATGAACATGTATATTATAATCATTTTTAATATGTTGTTAAACTCTTTGTAAAATGAGATATTGTGGAAACAAATATTTAAAAAAATGTACTATTACTCTAGTATTTCATCCTAAAATACTGCTCTAAGTTTTGGAAGGTGTGTTGTAGATCCTGTCTAGAGGGGCCGGTTGCCCACAGTGGCTGTTTATTTTGTTTCCCTTTAATGACCTTGGTAGACAGGTTTGATTGTAGTACGTTTCGTGAAACTGACTCCGTTCTAGGCTGTAGTGCCGCTACTCACAGAGTGAGACATTCCACCACATGCAGAACCATCCATAGAGTGAGAAACTAAACAATTGTAATTAAAACAGCAGCTGTCTAATCAAGTCACAGTCAATGAAGATTTACCATTCAATTCATCAAACAGGCATAAATTTTTTCATGATTCTTCTCGTAGCATTTATTTTAAATAAATTGACATTTCCTTCCAACAGTTTGAGGGTCATCATACTGCATATGATGTGAGTTTTATACATTTGAAGTGCATCAAATAACTTGTATTCCAAATACTATTGAATAGTGCTTTCAGATTGTATATTGGACTCTCATGAATATGAGTATTTTTTAGAATTGTAGAATCATTTCATTCAGTACTAATGTATAATACTAGTTTGGGTATTCCGTTTTGTTCATATGTAAAATGTACAGGAGAAAACATGGAGAAATTGGTAGAGTACATAGCATTTATTGAATAAACTGTTTAATTATCATTTCTGAATTGACCTTGGTATAGGTGCATATATATATTTGTTTAAAGGCGCCAATGTGGATATATCACCAAACTGTGAATCATATGGTTTGTGGTCCGAGTCGCAGTCATGGCAATAACATTCTTTGGCAAACTATTTGTGTACACGGCCACCCTCCACCCAGGAGGAAACAGATATCTTTGAGGGTTTCGCAAAATCCAATGTGACTGATTTTCAACGGAATTCTCCCTAAGTAATGGAAATGGTACACACTTGTGTGGGGGCTAGAAATCTGGTGACCAAGTTATTCTAAAATGATGCAATGATGTGATATAAATGTACCATCTTTATCGATATATAAAAATGAATCGATGTATGTTTAAATAAGAATGTTTAATTATGCAAATTCCATATACATATATACATACATATATATACATAAATCAATATATACATATATTTACCTTACGGCGTCATTGGACGGACATATGTAGTGAAAAAAATGAGTTAACGACTGAACAAAATAAGTACTGCCCTTTACGTACGTTTGCAGGCAGAGGGAACTAAAAGGCCTCCCAAGAAGCAAAAGGTTTAATCATTTGTCATTAGTTTAATAAACCATATTTTTGTTCTGGATTTACGGTTAGGGTTAGGGTAAGGGTCAATATACAAGTTTTATGATGTCCGGTTAATGTACTATGTAGGGTATATTTAAATGTTAATACAACAATTTGGTATATATATATATTTATAAAGCTCTCTTTAGAAATCTAGCCATCTGATTGGTCGAAATTGGAGTCGTGATTTTTAGCCAGTTGTTGGTGTGTGTGTGTGCGTGGTCCTCGTGTGTAAGGGTTAACTAACGTATGTCAGTATGTTTATATGTGCATGTTAACCATTAATATAACCATGAAATTAGTTTTATCCCAATATTATATCCCACAAAAGAGAAGAAAACTTAAGTATACACCTCGTCGCATTTGCCCGTATGGCAGCCATATTGGATTTGACCATTGTAACAGCCCCAAAGGAGACCAAAAAACGATGAAAGAACATTATAATCAGATTCTCTGATCACAAACACCCCATTGTTGTTAAATCATGCCTTTATTTCATATAAAAGGAATACATGTGTACATTCAAGACCAGGTCCATGTACTCTTTCCGAAACCATGGCAGGTCGCACTACATATAAAACAAATACAAACAATAATGCATTACAATCACACATATATATCAATCATGCATAATTACAATTATATATTAATCATGTATAGTTATAATTATACATTACATTCATATATCAATCATGTATAGTAGCAATTATTAATCGTGCCTGCATTTAATGCATAGGTTAGCAAAAAAACTAAATTAAAAAAAAAAAAAAAATTATGGGGATTATGATTTTCTGAACATGCGGGTAAGGGCTCGGAGTAGGAAACGATGTACGAAAATGTGAAAGAGATGGGGAAAGTAGAGGGTACATTGTAGGTTGGAGAAAAAGTGTAAACGAGTGTAAATAAGTCATTCCACTTGGAATAGACGAGTGGAAGAAAAGGGGGAAAGTAGGAGGGGGATAAAGAGAAGAGAGGGGAGAAAAAGCAAGCAGATGGAGTAAAGGAGGAGGAGGTTGGAGAGGTAGGCGAGGAAGAAAAGTTTAGGAAGAATTAGAGAGAGAGGGAAAAAGAAGAGGACGAAGAAGAAGAAAGAAGAAGAAGAAGACGAAATAAGGCAAAGAAGAAGAGGAAGAGAAAGAAGAAAGAGAAGAAGTGTTGAGGAGAATGAAGTGCTAATTAAAGTTCCAAGGTATTCCACATCCTTCCACTGATTCTTTCCATGCATTCAATATGACAAAGGATGACACGACCGCGTATCTACTTATTTTCTGAAAGAAACTATTTGGGCGAAGAGGGACTGAACATTTCCTGAGTACCCACTTTAGCCGATTTGTGTTGTTCCTATTTATTTGCCCCCCTACACCTATCTCGAGAGCATATGGTATGTCACACTGTAACAGAGGCGAATCCAGGGGTGGGGGGGCCGCCCCCCCCCCCCCTCTTGAGAAAAAAATCATGTAAAAATTACTCTAAAAATTGCATTCAACCATGTCATAAAGCCATCATACAACGAGGGTACATGATAACTCTATGATTGCCAATTATCTAACAGATTTTCTAACAGATTTTAAATTCATTGTATACCTTTAACAAAAACAAGAGCAACAACAACAATGATAATTGTGATGATGATGGTGATGATGATAACAATAATAATAATAATAGTTGTAAAGACAGATAATATCAAAGATGATAATGAATAATAAAAAGAAAATTATGATGATAATACTATAATAGTAACAATATCAGTAACACGACACTACTACTACTACTACCACTTTCATTACTGATAACCATCAAACGTTTCTCTATATTCCTACATGTATGTTACTCGTTTGGGATGAAGTCATTCGTCCTTAGATTAATTGACAGATGTTTGGTCAATTTATCCCAGAAACAATCTTGTCCTCTCACTTCCTCAGTCCAGTGGATATAGGGTCTGCCATCATTGAGGTACAACCTCGCCAGGAATGGCATTTCATCATCTGGGATGTCTTCGAGGAAAACCACGACTACGAATTCCGTCAGAGTGTCACTCACGTGGTCCATGGCCGTACGGAACTTGAGTATGAACCAGTGGTCGTGCACAGCAGCTCTGCTAATCACTATGATGGTCTTGTAACTATGGCTCACCACATAATCGACGGATTCTAAGTAATGCATACCCAACACAAGGTCTTGATCACCAAAGACGTTCCTCTGAAACTGTGGAAGCCGTTCTTTGAGAGCTGGTCGGAGCTGTTCGCGAATCCATTCTTCGTCATCGTCGTAGAAAATTATGTTCACGTCAAACTCGTAATCATTGTGGTCACGAACGTCTCGCATCTCTTTATAGCCCAGTACGGCCAGTTTCAAGAGAAATAGTTTGTACCTCAACTGCCATCGGTAGTGATACAACAGCACGCTGATGGCAACCAAGCTAATGGAGACGAGGGGAATCAGAGAGAATATACCATTGTTTATTATACATAGTTCATTTGGATCAAACTCAAGCAGGGGTTTCTCACGAAGAGGCTTCAGAGATGCTGACGAACAAATAGTTTCGTCCTTGTTTTTCAGGCTTATATGTTCATTTAACCAATCAAAAAGCCACTTTAGATCACAGTTACAATTAATTGGGTTCATTGAAAGATCAAGTGATGAAATGGAGGAAAAGATCGGCTTGAAAGTGCTTTGATTAAGGCGCGTTAATCTGTTGTCGGCCAAGGAAAGATTTGTGAGCTTCCAGTTATGTGAGAACATTAGCTCCTCCAAGTACGCAATACGGTTTCCTTCAAAGTTGATATTTTGTATTTGATCCAACCCCGACAATACATCATCATGAATATGATGGATGTTGTTTCCCTCCAAACTTAACTTCTGAAGTGATTCCAATCCCGAGAAGACAAGAGGATGAAGATTTTTAATATCGCAGTAGTCTAGATTTAGCTCTAGTAAAACAGAGAGTTGCTGGAATATCCCTGGCGGTAAAACGCTTCCATGCACACTCAGGAGAGGGTTAATACTCAAGTCCAAATGAATAAGATCCAATAATCCATCGAAAACAGACGCGTTTGCAGTTGCACTCCATAGGTTCTTCAGCCGAAGCTGAGAGTCTTTCATGTTTAAATTAACAAGGGATTGTAAATGTTTAAATGATTTTACTGGTCGCAAAGCAAACCAAACTAGAGAAAGAGAATTTAGGAAAAGTGATCTTAATATTGGGGTGTTCAATTCCAGAATAACTAAACTACTTCCAGTCAAATGAATGGTTTGAATATTGTCAAGTCCTGAAAAGGCGGTCAGCTCAAAGGCAGAAAGGTATTTGTTTGAGCTCATGTCTAAGAAAGTTAAATTGTCTAAACCACGAAATACAGATGCAGATATACCTTTAAACAGATTACCAGATAAGTCAAGCTCCGATAAGTCCACTGTCCAAGTCTGATCGTGAGGATTAATTTTTGTCACTTGGTTGCTTTTGATTATCAGTACCTTTAATGCCTTCATGCCCTCGAAAAAAGCTGGTTGAATTTCGTCTATTGGTAGATTGTTATGACTGAAACTTAATTGTTTGAGTTTTGTCAAATTTGAGAAGACTAAAGGATGGAGGCTATTCAGGTCATTGTAGCTGAAGTCTAGAACAGAGAGAGAAGAATCGCGCAGAGGATCAAAGAAACCTTTAGGAAACTCACCAACAGAGCCTTCCTCGATTGTTAGCTCTCCGATGTCTGATTTTGAGATTCCGAGGATGATGTTTGCCAACACCTCGTAACTCAAATAGCAGCGACCTAGCATCAAAGAGCGAACATGTAGTGATGCGATCACATCAGGGTCTACTGATTGGATAGGGTTGTCTGTAAGATCTAGAATATCAGTGTGGCACACAAAGGTGAAATATCTCGCTGTAAGGTGTTGCAGTAGATTACCACTCATGTCTACAGTGTCGGCCATGCCACAATAACTTATATTGACGAATGAGAGCTGGTTGAAGAACAGTAATGCAAAATCTAGACGTGGACTCCATTGTAGGATGTCATTGGGGAGCGAATTCAAGTTTGATGCCGCTAACTCGAGAAAGGAAAGCTGTGAAGACATCATAAAGACGCCTGTTGCCGGAAGTACAAGATTCTGGTTAAAGGCTAGAGTCAGGTATTTTAAGCCCTTGAGGGGGTAAAAAGCGGCTGGTTCTATCACTCTTACATCGTTTCCAGAAATGTCCAAAAAGTTGATAAGAGGGTATACTTTAAACGAGGAGTTCAAAAGTTTGGTGATATTGTTTGTAGACAAGTCAAACACCTCAGTATCCTCAGAAAGATTCTGAGGAACCGTGTCCAGGTCTTTATTGCTGCAAGAAGCTTTTTTCAGTTCAAGGTTCTGATCGCATCCATGGAAAGATTTGTACATGTCCTTTGTCAAGGATGTCACAGCCGAATCTTCTTCATGTCGATGTAAAGATTGAAAGGACGAGCTGACTATGAGACAAGCGACGAGCAATAGGTACAAGTTTGAGCCGTTTGCCATGCTGTCAATATATCATCTTTGAAAAAGGAAAGGTACTCCTTTGTCGGATGATAATCAATCGCTCTTGAATATCTTATGCTAACACAAGCTCGTAGAAACAAAAACAATTTTTGATCCTTTGCTGCAGACGGTCAGCCTCATTTTGAGCTGTGACAAATCCAAACTCATATTGCAAGTGTGGATAAACATTTAAACATTTACAAGTAATAAAATCACACGCAAAACCATATGAGATATTTTAAAGGGTATGTACTAAAGAACACAAGGGCAAATAGAAGTTAACACCGACATTAAATATAATAGGTCTACTAGTCGGCACTTAAAACCTGAAACTTTGTATGCAGAAATCTTATAGAAATATAAATACCATTACACGCTCTTTCTGTTTCCATTATCTTGAAGTGGTATGGAATATGATAGGCCTACTATTCGGCACTTAAAACCTGAAACTATTTATACACAAGGGCAAATAGAAGTTAGCATCGACATTGAATATAATATGCCTACTAGTCGGCACTTAAATCCTGAACCTTTTTATACAGAAATCGTGTAGAAATATCGTAAACGCTCTTTCTATTTCCAGTATTTTGAAGTGGGTTATTGAAATACCACAAACAAAACAGCCATAAGCCGACGAAGGACATTGATAGATACAGCCTATAGATAATGCATCCTGCGAAAACTCAAGGTGCCTATGAAGTACATGTACTGCTAAAATGGTTTGTATTGAATTGTATTGTACTGTAATGATGTTAATAATAATTATAATGATATAATAAGAAAAAATGATAATAAATGAGATTTGTTAGGCGCTATTTTGTTTCCCTATTGTATTGTTTTGCATTCTATTGTATTGCATTGCATTGTACATATTGTATTGGATTCTATCAAATCATACGAAATGCAGTTAAAATATCATCATACGCATCATTATCGTCATCATCACCACCATCATCATCATCTTCTTTATAAGTACTATCATTACTTTCATTGTATCATCATCATCACCATCATCATCATCACCATCATCATTTACATCTCCATCATCTTCATAATTATTCACATGCACTTTCCTTACAGTTTCTAGGGTTTGCACAAAATAAGACCACAGACGACAATGATTTCAACTTTCCATGGCTTCGTTCATTATTATTTGCATAAATATGTGAATAGGACTAAGATGCTGGCATAATTTGTAGCATATAATTATTTAAAAATACTTACGAAAATTGTGGAGCCACCATGTGGCATCCATATACAAGGCTATATGACTATAGGATTTCAACAAAAACTGCCCTATACATTCAATCTTAAACAGTTAGAAAGGATAAGAGCTGTACACCTTTACATAAATATGTACAATAGAACAATCATGTTTGATATAAAAGTCATTTTTTGTTAAACTTCTAATTCTGATCTGGATAGATTTTATCTATCCAAAACAGCTAGTTGTATCATTGAGCAATGAACAAACTTGCAAGTCATTCTCATGTCAAGTTTTTATCGAACATGGAAATATTCCATAAATCAAAATTACAATCTCTTCACATATTTCACACGACAATCCTTGTAAGACATATCATACTTCTGATTATTTTAACCTTTGCCCTTCTAAGATGTCCAACCAACCTGACAACTTCCTGCTGTAAGCCTTATTCCCAACTGATGCAGTAAAGTAGTAACAAGAAACATGGGCAGCGTACACAAATCCGTCATAAGTACAAGGTTCGCTCACGACCTATGACATGCGTATATTAAATTCGACATGATGTTGGCCAACTTGTACTTCTGATGGTTTGGTGAAACACTGGCCTGCTATGGCACAGTAAAATGAGATACACTGTAAGTGAAGTGCCTCTCTCTGTATTTATCACACACATATATTAAAATGAGTTCACTTAAAAGCAATGTTACGTGCTGACTTGTTATTATTTTCCACTCCCACTCGCCATCTATGATCACGTAATTGTTTTGTGTTACTTTGCCAGAGCATTTTAAAGTCCCCCCCCCCCCCCGGGCTATTTTGGGTTAAGGAT